>JANHGB010030814.1:0-13184 GCA_026283785.1 Coracopsis vasa
AGCAGATTGGTCCAAGCCCCGTCCAGCCTGGCCTTGAACACTGCCAGGGATGCGGCAGCCACAGTTTCTCTGGGCGCCCTGTGCCAGCACCTCAGCACCCTCACAGGGAAGAACTTCTGCCTGAGAGCTCATCTCAATCTCCCCTCTGGCAGGTTAAAGCCATTCCCCCTTGTCCTGTCCGTACAGGCCCTTATTCAAAGCCCCTCTCCAGGTTTCTTGTCTGCCTCTTTAAATATTGGCAGAGTGTTACAAGGTCTCCCTGGAGCTTTCTTCAGGCTGAGCAAGCCCAACTCTTTCAGCCTGTCTCTATAGCAGAGGTCTCCAACCCTCATGATGTCATTCATGGATGTCAATGTCTCTGCATGCATTGTTTAATCTTTAAGGGAATCTTAACAGTTTAACTGTCAAGCTATCATACTAACCCGGTTTAAGCCCCACTGCTTCATTTAATATGATACGGCAACTTTTGGGGCTTGCCAGTGCCTAAGCTGTGCTCCTTGGCTGGCCCTCACCCGCCTTGTGCTGCCCCGCAGGTGGCAGTAGTGCTCTGGCAGACAAGACCACTGACCCAAACTGCTGTAAATAGCGTGAAAATAGCCCTTTCCAACCCAAACCATTCTATGAGTTTATGATTTACTAGTTAATGATATTCAATACCATTAGAATTTGTTAAACAGTTGTAACTGAACACTGTATTTGCATTATATGTTTACATTTCCTCTTCAAAGTGTGCAAAGCATGTTAAAAACATAGTATAAATAACCTTAAAAGAATTTTAGTTTCTGAGAGCAGATTATCTGTTATGATGTGTAATAGCAGAATGATGAAGCCTTACACATAGAAGTATTACTTTTGATGTAAATTTGAACAAAAGAGTTTTTTTAATAAGGGAGGGGTTTTCAAAGGAACCTGAGGGTCTTCCACAGATACCCCAAACCAGTTAAAAATGGGGGCTAGCTGTCGCTGAGGTTGTACCAGGTATACTTTAAATATCCAGCTGAAGGTCTGATTTTGGAGTTAGTGTTTAGTAAGAGTAAGGTAGGCTTTTGACTTTTACTCCCACTAGTTCATGTTAGAAAACTCTTACAGTTTATTACTCCTAGTCTAATTTTCCTTTAGCATTTTGTCAAATAGTTCACACAGCTAAAATGACACTGAAATGGTAGTGAAGCTTACAACAATCTGGGTTTTCAAAAGCACTAAACTGGAAAGTGCTATTTTCATTATGCTCTGGCATATAATTACTTCAGAGGATGATAAAATTGAGAGAGAAATGTATTCAAGATGCTTGAGTACAGTTCAGGAATTAGTTTCCTAATTTAGTAGTTTATAAATGATACATTATCAATAAGGCACTGAAAACAGCATTGCAGAGCATCTTGGTTTCTAAAATGATTGGTATGAGTAATACCAATTAAGACTACTTCTGAAATTGAGGTAGAAGTTTTATGTGCTATTATAAATATAAATAATTAAAGCTGTAAATTGTGTCAATAACCAGACCTTGTCCTGGGAGTTGTCTAAGGTTTAGCTTGTGTCAGTGAAGTATAACTTAGAATTACAGGTCCAACTTCTATGTCAGTTGAGTGATCAGTTTGGTATCATAGAACTGGGAACATGCAAAGCATTTTAATTTCTTCAAGAACTATATTGTGAGCAATTTGTTTAGTAAGAGAAGATCTACAAAAAGCATATGCTGTTATTATTACCCAGAATCCAATAAAAGATACTTTTCCAAATTATTACCATATGTGTGTAGGAGTTGCTTTGTACTGTAGTTATTTTAGATACCAGAATAATTTGTTTCATACTTTGAGTTCCTCACTGTTAAAGTGTCCCCTTAGATTTGCCATTACTTTGACTATTGTGTGAGATATAGTAAAAAAAAAAAAGTAGTTTACAATAAAAGAAATTTAACAAGTAATTGGGATTCCAGATTCTGCACAAAATGTGCCAAATGAAGTAATGGTATTTGCAGGGATATTGCATGAGTGCAGTAGCTGGGGGGAAACTACTATAAAACTGTTAAATGCTCTCCCCTTCCCCCTGCTGTCTTTAAACATTGCTTTATTTTCCTCAAGCTTTTGTAACAATCTTGACTGGCTGACAAACATTCCAACAGAGAAATTAATGTATTATAAATCATATATTATAACTGGTTACCCATATTTTTCTTATTGCTTCTATTGATGTGCAAATTCATGGATGGCTTTAACAAGGAAAGATTACTGAAAAAGGCTTTTTTCTATTTGTTTTATGTTGCAGTCTTCTTGGGGCCCAACAGAACAGTAGCTGAAGCAGAGACTTGTGATGCTGCTTTTTTAAACTAATGCTTTTATCTCTGAGCTACTGAAGTCTTAAAGGATTTCATGACTAAGAGGAAAGTTGGTTGAAATGAGTTTCTTTTAAGATGGAGTTTTTGAGTGTGTGTTCTGTAATGCTGACACACTCAGAAGAAAAGTGTAATTTATATAGTAAAATCACCTCCTTGATTTGAGTTGATTTCATGTGATAGACTGATTACCTGCAGATGACTGCAACTTAAAGGTATATAGGAAGGACTGCATTTGCAAACCACTTTTGAATATATTATACTTCAGTAGTATATCATCAAAGACTTACTGCGAAGTGTGTACCTATATTTATTTATGCTCTTTTAATATACAGTCAGATGTCCTCGTTGAATCTTTCTTTTGCAGCTTAACAGATTCATAGCCTCAGGAAAGAAATTTTAAGATGGTGCAAAGCCAGTGCTGGAGAACTTTAGAAACTGCCTTGTTTTCAGGTGTCAGTTTTCTTCAGTTGTGAAGTAAGCTCATGGTGCAGTTTCTCTTGTTTTCATTATTTGCTGCAACTAAATAGTAAAGTGTGGGACAGAGTATTCAGTAACACGGTAACATCTGCTTCAACAATATCCCTTTTCTAAAGACTTTGCTGTGCCCTTTGCCAGCTTTCTTATAAAAATGAAGTTTTAGATCTAAGAATGAAATTTGAGCTATCTTTGCTATATATGACAGTTGTATTTGATGCAAAAGCGGTGTCTGCTATAAGATATTCTAATTATGGAGTAAGAGCAAATTATTGGCATGAATGTATTACCTCATGATTATGAAAATAAATACAAGCTTTTAATTAAGAGTAAGCATTTTAAAAAATGAAAGTTAACACTCTCCTAAGTTTTGCTGGTAACACCTATTCTACTCTACTGTTCAGTTCCTCTTCTGTTTAGGGGTTACTTTCAAGTTAAGCAAAATGTTAGCAATACTTGCTGTTGTCTTGTAATTTGTTAAATGCTTTTCTAAATCTTGCTTTGCATGGTACATGGTCAGATACACAAAGTAAGTAAGATTTCCATGGAGTAAGTTCAATGAAATACTGTTCCTTTGGCTGAAAAGACACTGTAGTGTAGCTAATAAAGCACCCATTTGTATTGATCCAGAGCAGTGAAAGGGAGATGTTTTGGATCCATGTGACTTCCTTTCAGAAACATACCATGGGGAAGAGCCAGCCAGAGTCCTACTGCTGTCTTCACTGTGAATATGGTCCATCCATTGTGATTTCTTCTAATGCATCCTTTCCCTTCCCTTCCCTTACCTGGTGTTCCATTTTGCTGATTCCTCTTCCTGCATACTGACCTTAGTCTCAGTACTTCAGAAAACTTAAGAAGTTGTGAATGAAAAAGGTTACAACTGCACTGTCTACTTGGCTTGTTTGTTCTGATCCTTTCCTTTACCTGCTTTTGTTATACAGATTCTGAGAAACTTGGATTATGTTTTAGTCATCTGTCTAGCACAGATTGGTTCTTAGGTGTGATTGCAATAAATAGGAGTAATATTAGTAAAAACATCTGAATTGAAGAATAAGTATTGTTATTTTCTTTTTGTCAAAGAATCTCATTAAAACCAGGAAGTTCTAGTATATTTGTAGATGGAAGAGTAGAAGCAGCATAAATTTAATGTTACTGCTTCTGTGATTCTTTGCAGTTTCTTAATGAGCTTTCTTTGTTTTTCTTATGCAGAGATTTGAAGGGTGTTATAGTCACTCTGAGTGATACTGGGCATCTTCAGTGTTCCTACCTTGGAACTGATCCTTCACTCTTCCAGGCTCCTAGGGTTGAATCTAGGGAACTAAATCAGGAAGAGTTTGATGCTGAAATGAAAGAGCTTCAGAAGATCATCAAGGAGGCCACAAAAACACAAGGTATATTTTATATGTGCTTTTAACCACCTGACTTTGCTTATAACACTTTGAAATGTTTTGTTTCATTTTCATCCCATAACACATTTCTGTAGGAAATGTGATATTTAATAAAGTTTAAGTTTTAATTAAAAATATACAAACAAAATCCTAGACTATCAGGCGCTTGGATACAGAGTTTATTCTTTGTGTTTTTATAATACCTGTTGGAACTTTCAAGATACTTATGTCAGGTTGCAGATAGTTGTCACTAGTACAAGGGTTCAGAGAAGAAGATGACAGTGCATGTATTACCCAAAGGCAAGAAAACTTTAAGGAATTTCACAGTAACAGTCTGATATACTTAGACTTCAGAGAGAGTAATAGTATTGCCAAATTCTGTTTTATTATTGCAAATGGCTTTTTAAGTCGTGCAATGAACAAAGGATTATTTTTGTTAAAGAAACTTTTCTGTTGTTTTAAGCTGTCTCAAAAGTTTGTTTTAGAAGAACATAGACATCAAAACCCAAATGATGATAAATTCTGGAATTTACATACACTGCTGTGGTATTGCATTGATTTTGTTCAAGTAAGGGCACATAATTTCTGCAGAGATCCTTCAAAGTTTGTGTTTTCGTAACTGAGCATTTAAACAGTGTGTCTGACTTGTACAGAGAATTGGAAGCATGTGATTTTACAGGAAACTATGGAAAAATCTTAGACAAATAGAAAGAACCAATTAAAATCTCTTCCAGATTATAGTTAGCATGTTCTTAAATTGCATTACAGATACAGTCATGCCTTTTTGTTTGAAAAAGAGAGTGATAAAGCTCCCTAGAAAATAAGAAATGATTTATCTGCAGGTGTGAACTTGATTCTACAACTTAAAGATTTCTTTTTTGTAACTGCATATAACTTTGTCCATTATTGTGATAGACTAATGTCAGATTTTCAGTTTTACAAATCCAGTAATTGTATTTTTAAGCATATAGATGTGGGTAGATTCCACTGATTTTTACCACGGCTGCTCTTCATGAGTATTTGACTTTTTTTTTTCTGGCTTTCATAACCAAAGGAAAGAAAGCATGATGGAATAATAAATCCACTTGAAGTGAATCAACTTCTGTTTGTTAGTTTTAACATATTGTGTGGAAGATCCAGAGAGAGAGTAAGGAAACATAGAGCTGTCCTTTATAACTTCTTTAATAACTGTCATCGTATGATTGACAAGTTTATTGGGAATATTGTTGGTCTTTTTATAGTTCTCTCTTCCTCTTAGTTTTTTTTCCTTCTTCAGTATTTCAAATCTGATCTAAGGTGTTACAGTACTGTTTTCAGGTGGGTTTTTATGAATGCTCTTTTTGTTGTGGAGAGATGCTCTAATGATGTGTTTGGCTTCAACTGGAGATAAAACTCCTGAGAGCATTTTTACAATAAAACCTTTTACTTAAAAATGCCTTTCAATTTCAGATGTTTTGGCTTTGGTTCATTTTGGCTTTTTACTTAGAACTTGAGCTAAGTCTTAAAATAACTGCTAATCATGTCTGGTTGAATACGAAACACTTCTGAACGTTGGTCACCATTAAGGTACTCCTAAGCATGATCTTTAAAATGAGCCATTGACTTTTCTGACTTTTGGAATCATGTTTTTGCAGTAAGAGCTGGTGTTGTTTTGAAAATATATATCCTTATATGGAAATATTTTTTTTATATCATTTTTACTTCCAAACATGGAAACTACTTAGAATTAAGTCATCATGTTAAATAAAAAAACCCCAAATTCCAACCCCCCCAAAACACTAGCCAGTGTAGTTATTTCCATAAATGCCATGTATTTCTGTCCAGTGCTGACCCTTAAACTATTGAACTTAAGCTGTTTTATACATTTTGAGGAATAAGGATTTACACTGTACACTGAAGTATTTTAAAAACTTAATTAATATACTAACTGTACAAATTAATGTTACCTGCATCAGTTTGGATGCTGCAATTGAGCTGAGTCAAAACACCTATGTTTAACAAAAAGTTGATGCTTACATTGAATCAGCCACATTGGAAAAGACCTTCCATTGCTGGCAATGTTCAAGGGCAGGTTGGCTGGGGCTTAGAGCAACCTGCTCTAGTGGAAGGTGTCCCTTCCCGTGGCAGGGGATTGGAACTGGATGAGCTTTAAGGTCCCTTCCAGCTCAAACTAGTCTCTGATTCTATGAAGCTGCTTCGTAGTTTGCTTGAAGAAGCAACCTGAAGAGAAATGGCTAAGAAGGGATAGAAAAGGAAGATGTTGTCTTATCTGTATTAAGTGGAATGAATTGTGCCTATTTGTGTGTAACTGACAGAATCTGTTGTTACTGAATGTGCTGATGCTCTCAATTATTCAGTTAGTATGCTAATTTCCCCTTTACATTAAGTCTTTACTGTTTGTACTTCAGGAGCTATACATTTCCTGTTTGGGTTTTTCTTTTTCCAATACATTTAGTATTAAGAAAGAAAAGTGCTTTTCAGAAGAATGCAAATACCTTGGAGCTGGACTTCCGGACTCTGAAGAGGAGAGTCTGGAATTCCTCATGGTATTTAAGTGCCTAGCTTTTAATCCTTGCAACTTTTTTTTCTATATGTGAATCTGCATAAGGTTTTATATCATGGATATAAATTTGTTCGTAGCATTCTTGCCTTTTATGTCTACAGTCCTGGAAATCATCAGGTAATATATTATAACCAAGCCCCACATAATGTTCTGTACATTAAACTTCCATATACCTTCTTACACAGAGGAATTCCTACAACCTATTTTAATTTCACACTATTAGGCACAGAGTCTTTCTGTGTCTAATGTGTTTATTATCAAATTATATAGATGAAAGTGCCATAAAGTGTGCAGTATGCATTTTGGAGATGTTTGTTAGAGGTGTATTAGTATAAGCATGAGAAGACAAAAGATTACAAATTCCTTACAGTCTCTGAAGATCATGGATAGCAGGTGTAAAATCTTGTTACAGATTGCACCTAAATCCTTTTTTTGTAAAGAAATCAGAAATCTAGTATGAGATCCAGGTTTTAGCTTTAGGAAGAAATGTCTTTGGTCTAAATCATATGGGTTGTTATACTTTCCCTTTACACTCGTAGGTGTGTTGACATAAATCTGAAACTTGATGCTGTTCTTTTTAGAAATGTATCTGTGTGTTTGTTAAAGAAGAGCTGATTTGCATTTTTCTTTTCTTTCAGATATTTTCCCCAAATCTGAAAAAAACAGAGATGTAATTGTCACAGCAGAAGTTTCACCCGGTTTGGATGTGGAATCTGTATGTACCTGTAGTAAAAGGAAATTACTTTGAAAACTTGGGTTTCACACATGAGTAGATGATGGTTGATCATGGATAGTGATTACTGTGTATTTATGTTTGTGGGATTGAGCTTCTGCATAGCCCTCAGTTTCCATCAATCAAAGTGCACTGTTGTTAATGATTTTAACTAGAATTATTAAAGTTATTTAGTATCTTCTGTATCTTTAGATTCCCGGCTAAACAAATGTAAGTGAACAAGAACTTGGGTTCTCAAGTAACTTTGTAGTGGTGAGAATTTGTATTGGTGAGTAGTTAATAATATGAGGGGAAACAGTAGAGGTGTGGATCATCCTGTGGGTCTTTTAAAGATAGAATGCATGAACCACTCAAAGATGCATTATAACAAATAATCTTTCTCTGGTCAAGGCATCATTCAGTGTTCTCTGGTATTGTAGCCTAATTAGTTTATTCATCTTGTAAAAAACTCAAATTAAGATTCAGGAGAGCTTATATTCTTTCTTAAAACTTTTCGCTTTTAACGTTTCAGGACATACTTATTGCACTAGAACATCTGTAATAAGTAATTTCTGGCCACTGATTTCTGCAAAACTGATTTTCAGGGCTACTTACTGTTTAAAAAATATACAAGGAGCTGCTTTTTAATACATTCATATATATATATTTGATATATTTATTTAAACTCTGTTATTACTACTGTTACCTCTACTGTTACTTGATAAGGGGACCTCTTTATAGTATGTGCTAGTGTCCTAGCAGTTCTGTATAGAAGAAAGGACAATGACATGGTCTTGGCTAGCTTCGATGATCTCACAACACTTAGAACTGTTAGGTCCACAGAATGTTCTAATGCTGCTGTGCTCATTTGCTCATCCTTCCAGATGTTTCGTATATACGTAACTCAATATAGCGGTTAAACCACAGCCTTTTTTTCCCAAGGTTGGCCATATATTTTAGTTACCTCTGTGGTGGGGTTTTTCTGGGTATTCCTTCAGTAGCTGTTTAGAAAGGGAAAATCTGATAAGATACTTCATGGGGAACGATCAATACAGCAAATGTGGGAACAATTTTAGAGCTTCTGCTGTGATCTTGGAAACTACAGTCTTGTAGATACTACTTCTCCACTTATGGAAAGATTCAAATTGCACTGTATGCATGAGTAGCAAGATGCCTACTATAATTTTCTTCTGAAGCTAAAAATGTATTTCTGATTATAAGATAATGTGTGATGATTTTATAGCACATACTCTGGTGCATATGTAATATATTGGCAGATTGGAAGTCACCTTTCCCTACTGAATAACAGAAGGTATTTCCAGAATTTAAATAAATATGCAGTGGAAAGTAGTGTGCCAAACAAAACGTTTTTAGATATTCATATATACATCAGAGTGTATTAGCTCCTTATATACATAACATTCATGACCTTCTGCTATCCTTTTTGCAGGCAATTTCAGACAGAGGCTTTACATTTTCAGAAGGAACTCAGAAATGTATTTTGTGTATTTTAAACTGTCACAGGAATGATAAGTCCTTTACTGTTAATTCCCTGTTTACAAAATTGATGGTAGGAAGGTAATATTGCATTCATTGTGTTCACTCATTCATGTGTAATATTGAGTTTACTCTGTTTTCATCTTTTTCTTCACAGCAAGCCATTGACAGTGAGGTAAAAGCAGAGGCAGTGCCATCAGTCACAGTGAAGGTACTGTGCCTAACTCAAACAGTAGCATTCACATAGTGGTGACAAATTTTAACAAATCTGTCACTGTATTTCACTTAGATCATGAGAATGAGTAAAATCTGAAATGCAGAATATACTTAATTCCTTTTCTCCGTCGTATGGCAAGGTGTCATTCCAGTAAGCCTTCTGCTGAAGTCAGAAAGTGATTGGAGATTTATTTTTGATAGGCTTATCAAGAAGCAGACACAAAGACATTATTAGGATGGAATGAAGTTCTTTCTGGTTATAATTTTTCCACTGCTTTTCAAAGGCAATAAATAATTTTTCCAGCACTACTCAAAGACAGTAAATATTTGCTTACTGTCAGTGTGAAGGCTGTTATCTTTTTAGATGTCAATAAACAAAATTAGACTTTCTTTTTTGAAAAGCCTTTCATAGCTTTTGCTAGTGAAAAAATAAAAATGCTAGGAAAATCTAATTTGAAAATTGAAATCACTACAGTCCTCTGTGAGAGCTGCTGCCTGTAACTGGTACTAAAAAAGGGTGACTGTGTGTGTGCCTGTGCATTCATGTCTGCAGGTGTATTTTCTCCACAGTATTGTCTAAAAAAGGATCATCATTTTTATTTCTGAGTTTGAGAGGATTTTCTAGGAATATCAGTTGAGCCTTATTTTTGAGAACCTTTCAAGTTCTCTCTCTGTCTTGAGTGAAAAGTTCAGAGGGTAACTGGACTATTTATTGAACCAGACTCCCTTAGACTAGTGTGGTTTAGTTGTACTTGGTCTAACACATTTCTCTGTGTTTTTAAATGCTGAAATGATACAGGATAATCTGAAGGCCTGTTGCAGCCTGGATGCATTTTTATACCAAAATAAATGTTGATGTTGATCCTATTAAAGTAGTCAAACTTCCTGACACTTGAGTGATTTTATAACTAATAATATTTTCCTAAACTTAACCTGGCTGCAGAAAACTCCTTGTTAGACCAGCAGTACAAAGCAGATGATAATAGATAGATAGGGTCTGTGTATATGCAGACCACATTCAGATCTCAATCACAGTTATACTTTTTTTTTTAGATCTGAGTTAAGGACATTCTTTTGATATCTGTCGATTTTGCAAAGAAATAACTGCCCTCGGTAAAAGCACCCAGAGACACTACAAATTTATGGTTAGGTCAGCTGTCATAATCTAGAGTTGTAGTTGTGCTGGGTATCCTGTATATAGAATATGAGAATTTGTTTGCAGTAAAAAATCAAATAGAACTTGACTCCAAAGTTATTCAGGAAATTATGTATTTCTCTTTGCACTTAAAAGAAATAATTTCTTTGGTTAGCTTTGTTTTTATTCTTTTTGGTCTTTTTTACTGTGGTCACCTAAAAGCGGCAACATGTTATTTTTATTTACATTAGAACAAATGCACATGATGCTTTTAAAATCTTATTTTAATGAACACTTCAGCATTGGTTTGTCTTGGGTTAACTTTACAAAGAACATGAGAAATCCGCTCAGGTTTTTGTAGCCTTTCAAATTATTGTGTACCGTTGTTGGCTGTAAGAAAGAAAGAATTGTAAAAGGAAAATACTGGTTTTGAAGTTGAAATTTGAAGTTCTTTAACATTGTTGCTGAATTGCTCTTTGCAGGGTTTTCGTACTTTTTTGCTGGTGATGGTTGTTTTCTGTTATACAGAGATGAAATTGATGCTTCCTTTAAATACTTCTTGTATGTCACTTGATTTAGATAACGATACAGAGCAGAGTGACTGCGAAAAAACCAAACCTGGAAGTGTGTGTACAAGCTCCATTAGCAGTGACCTGTGAGCAGTTCGTCTTTGATGATTTAGGTAAATTATTCTAGGACCATTACAGCTATTGCATCATATTACGTTGTCTGATGATGTTTGAAAGGTATAGTCCAGCCTCCATCGCCAGTGTATTGTTGCAGATATGTGGCAGTTAAAGCAATTACAAATTTGCCTTGCCTGCACTCTGCAGCTTCCAAATACTGCTTGGTGGAAAAGACAACGTTGAAAGGAATGCAGTTGCTTCCTTGATAGTGGTATGATGAATGGCAGGTGGGGAGAGGTAGGGTGGCAGCTTCATGATGGAGGAAAAAATACATAAAAATCAGTTACTCTGTGGTACTTTTGCTGGGCCATTTTGTTTTGCTGGCAATTCTCTCTATGTAGAAATGGCACTGTTGAGCTGAAAGCAGGGCAGAAAGCTTATTTACCTGAGGACAGTCTAGCATATGATTCCAATTTAGCATCAACTGTTTGGTGATTTCTAGTCTTTTCCCAGCTCTGTTGATAAGGCTGCAAGGTGGGATTGCCTTGTTGGCTAAGTGGAGCTGAAGACCTGAGAAGTATGTCCTGCTACCTCAGTTGGGACAGCAGACCATTTCTGCTCTGAAATATGCAGGCATGGTCTCTCTTGAAACAGGGCTTTACTGACTGCTGCTCATCTGAAAGGACAGTTCTTATGTTTTCTCAGCATGTGACAGGGGCAAAGGGCTGATGGCTTTAATAGCTGATAGCTATTAAAACCACAATATAAAACTGCACTTGTTTTGATATGCTCTGTGTTCAGGGTATTGAATTGTTTTATTGGTTATACTTCAAGATAGTTATGCGTTGGAGAGACTAGTTTGCCTTTTACAAAGTACAGACTTTAGAAAACCCAAAACATGGCCAATGTTTTGATAAAGGTGAACTGATGGAAACAATTGACGTAATTTAGTAGAGTATTTCCCAAAGTGCTAGAAAATACATTGCTTTCATTTGGATCCTCCTATTACTTGATATAATTTTGTATTGTTTTTAGAACCAGATTCATCTGAAACTGTGGTTGTGTCTGTCTTTTTGAAGAGGAATTTTTCTCCATCAGAACTTGAAGGAAATTGTGTGCTTTCGTACAGTACGCCAACAGGTAAGCCACTGGAGATTTCTATTTGATTTGCCATTTTTGAGGTCTTTATTTTTACATATTTCTCATAAATGTTCTTTTGAAATATATTGAAGGCAGTAGTAATTAAAGAAATAGTGTATCAGAGTCTAATCTTTAATTTTAGCTAATACTTTATGTAGCATCCTTTAGTTATGTAGTTGTTCTTACAGATGTAAAATCATATGCTTTTATGGCTTGGGAAGCAGCTCTACAAGTTTTCCCAGCCTGTCCTACCAATTTGCTCCTGTTCTGCTCTTTAAGGGACCAACTCTTGGAGTGAGAAGTTAATTACATCTTTATGAGTCCTCATATTTCTGGGCTGCCAACAAATGTGACAGTAACTGCCTCCCCAAACACAAGATTTGAATAAGCATTGAGGGTGATTATGCCGCACTTCCCTTCTGAGTAGTTGAACATACTCATTCTAAACAAATAAACTAAGTCGTTCTGATTTACAATGCCGTAATGACCCTAGTGATAGCGTATGTAAATTTACCCTGCTGTCTGTAACTGAAGACCGATTAGCTTGGTTTTCTGCACTCAGCCTTGTCAATGTGTCAGCCTACTGAGAAACAGTATTTAGGCAAAACTTCTTTAAGTTAAATGCAGCATACATCAGTTTAAGCTGCCTGTTCTTCATATCTTGCTGCTTGGCTTTGCTCCTGCACCTCCTCCCTCGTGCTCACACAATCAACAGTTAGTTCTCAGCCAGATTTGCTGATTTGGTTCATTCTGCAGAGCCAGGGAGCTGTGCCAGCACAAAAGGAAGGGTGACATGGAGTAGACTGGCAGCAAAGAAATGCATGTGGAGTCAGGGCTTCTGTGAAGGGTGATGGTCTTGAGTACCTTATCCCACATTGATGCTTTTATTTAAGCATTTACTTCACTTCTCACTGAAACACTCTGTTTATGATGATAGTCTAGGATGTGTGATGACTGACAAAACTGAAACTCATGTTTTTAAAGAACTTGATCTTACCCTCTTGCAGATGGGTGTAGAGGGTGGGAGGGAAAAGGATGGCTTTCAGTGTAACTATGGGACTAATTGGCTACAAGCAATACTTTGATATGAATGGAGCA
>JANHGB010030814.1:18709-36995 GCA_026283785.1 Coracopsis vasa
TGAGTATAAATAAGAAACGCGACTCATTTAGCTTAATAAAACACAGGCAAAAAAAGGGGGTACCGTTGACTTCAGTAAATATTTTGTGGCTGTATCATGCATCTAGATGATCACATTAGCACCAGAAGAAATGAATAAACAGGGCTGTTGTGGTTTAAGCCCAGCTGGTAACTCAGCACCACACAGCCCTTTGCTCACCCCCTCATCTGGGCGGGATGGGGAGGGGAATGAAAAGAATGTAAACCCCATGGGTTGAGATAAGAACAGTCCAATAACTAAAGTTGAATATAAAACTACTACTACTACTAATAATAAGGGAAAAAACAAGGGGAAGGAATCTAAAACTAAAAGAGGCAAGGGAAAAAGAACAATAAATGCAAGTGATGCACAATACAATTGCTCACCACCTGCCTACTGATACCCAGCCTGACCATATCAGGGTTAAGCACTACTTAGCAACAACCAGGCCATCGATGTGTTATCAGCATTGTTCTCAGACTAAAGCCAAAGCACAGCACTGCACCAGCTACTAGGAAAGAGAAAAATAACTGTTACAGCTGAAACTGGGACAAGGGTTTATAAAGAGATTTTGAATAAGTTAAGTCTGGCAGTGATTAAGTTTCTGAACTTCAGAGGACTCAGGTTCTGGAACAGTTTGCTGAGAGCTGTATGGGCCAACAACTTTAATATGGTGTTTTTAAGGAGGAGCTGCATCTCTTTTTGAAGTACATTTGTCTGAGAGCAGTGGATTAGGCATGGTAGGGTTTTTTGGTAACCTGTTTTTCTTCACTTTGAGAGTAAATATGCCTTTTTTATGGAGAAACCTTTTTTTTCAAAGGTCTGCATTTTGGGGTTTTAATCATAGGCTTCCATTATGGCCAAGTAATAGTGCTTTCAAAATACAGTATTGTATTCTGTTTTTAACCTAGGGATGCACTGTTGAAAATACAGCAGAAAGCATAGGCCTGATGTGCTCCAAAAGAAGGCATTTAAAATCATCTGATTTCTGTTCATCCCATTTTCAGTGATTTAGGGGATGGGGGGAAAGAACCCAACAAAACCATATTGATGTGATTGGTGAAGGAACTTCGGATTCTTGGTATGCATAATAAAAATTTTATCTCTTCTTCTCCCTCGCCTTATTTTTAGGGTAAGATTGGGAGGAGAAGTGGTATGGAGTAGTTTTTAAAGTACAGTACCCTTAAATGGAGCCTTTTAGCTTGGTATGATTCACTGTTTGGAATGAAAAGAAAGGTGGGCATGCATGCACTTTGCAGAGTAGGTGGTTTGAGCAAGGCAGATGTTTGTTGTGCTCTGTACTGAAAGCTGGAAACATTTTCATGGAAAATTTCTGCGGAATTTTTTCATAAATTGTAGGTGACAAATGTATGAATGTTACACACATCTGGTAAAAGGTGATAGTCTTTGAGCTGTACGCTAATCACAAGTCTTCACAAATCTACCTCTTGTTTCCAGGCTGGGGAAGAAACAGCAGTTTGTGGCTCAGCTTCCACATGTGAATGAAGGGAGGGTATACCAAAATACCGCTGCTCATCTTTACTTCTGAGCCCTAAGAAGGGGATCAGTCTTATATTGCCTTTCCTAAATTGCTTGTGCAAAGGTTGATGTGGTCCTGGCTGTGGCTTGAGGTTTGTTGAATCCCACCATCGGATTATAGAAAACTCTGTTCAACTTTCTCTTTCAGACTTTGTTGATCCATCTGAGGATGACCAGGCAAATGTTCTGGGATTTCAGTTTTTAACTGGTTCAAAAGCCACTCTTCTTGCTTCAAAGACATCACGTAAGTGCTATAAGAATTCATGCTAAAGGAAGCCTGATTATTAGTTAATATATGTATAAAATGAGGATGTGAATCATACAAAGCAGGATAATAACTGTGTGAGAATTAACACAGGACTTTCAAAGTGTTAGCTGACTAATTCTCATCCCCTCGCTGGTATCCAGTGATGTTACTAGGAAAGGCACAAGATTTTACAACAAACCAAAAAATCCTACTCAAGATACAGTACACTACAGTGCCAGTTCTCTGAAGAAGCTGAATTCTCATCAGGTTTTAGTAATGTTTTTATTCATGAATTAATACTGTCATTGTAATAATAAAAAACCTGTCTTTTCCTCCAAGGTATTTCAACATCTGTGTTTGGGAGTAGGCATCTACTGGGTTTTCTGAAAGGGACTAAAAAGCAGGTTTCTAACTCTCCCCTGACGTTCAGAAATCCTTTACTTTAATTAGACATCGGACCCTGCTTACTTGCTTTTCTGCCTCTAAGTAAATGCCTGTCTCTAGATGCTTGTATATCTTTGTAAGCATAGGATTATGGATTCTATATCCTTCCTATTATGTTGACAGAATGTATGAAGATGCATGTAGATATGGTGTTACCTGGTCCAGCGTCGCTTGTATAGGGCAGTTCGTGAATTAAGTGGTCATGTTACAACCACTTTGAATTTGTGCTGTTTAAAAAAGTTTGATTCTCTTCATTTTGGAGAGTTATGGTCTTGCCTTGTACAACTGCTCAACCCGCTAAACTCTTTCTTGGCATATGCATCGGAATCAAATCACTTCAGTTGTGTTTAGCGTTTTCCATGCCAGCAGAGCACAAGGTCTTCATTTAATACAGCAGACTAACAAATTGAAAAGCTGTAATACCTATTGTGTGTGGCAGGGAGTTCAAATGGAACAGTGTGTGAATGCTTAATGAAAACTGTTTTGAGGGAGAAAGCAGAATCTAGTTTGTTGTTGTAAAATTCTTTTGACGCAAAAATAATCTGCCTCTTGGTTTTCAAAAATTGGTGTTCATGACGGGTTATACAGACATTGGTGGCATCAGCTGTGAGCTCCAGGATAATATTTAATACCTTTTCTAATGTAATCAAATGTGGGAAAACCAGAAACCATTTAGAGAGTAACTGCCATGGTACCAAGAATCACTTTACATTTCTGAAGTTCGAATCCATTTGCACTGGTTTGCATATGCATTACTTGCATGCTGGTTTATGGTTAGTTTTTTTTTAATATTTGTTTAAATAGTATGGCTTAAACAGTTTTAACTAACTGGGCTTGCAATCATAGTTTCTGAAAATGAAAGAATGTAAAGGATTTATAACAACTGCCTTTTATCTGGATTGCAATTTAAATCCTTTAATTTGAAATCTATTTTGCGTAGTTGCTAAATCCGATACTGTGTAAGGAACAAATTTGTGTCCATGTAATTAATGCATTTTAGCTTCTAGTGAGGCTGTAACTTTTAAATCCCCTACCCCAAACCCTCAGTCTTTTCCTCTCAGGTTTGTTTATTCACTAGCTCGAAATGACGCTTGCAGTCCTACTATAAACTTTCCCACACTGCTTTACTTGTGAAGTTCAGTTTACAAAGAAGATTCAAAATATCTGTTTCTCTTAGCATGACTACTCATGTCTTGTGTCTGGGAATCCTGACTTTAGAAAACAAATGAGTTGTTTGATGCCACCTTCTATGTTTCCAGCATCCATTTCATTTATTGGATTGGGTTGGTTACAGAATTTCTGAGGGGGATTTGCTTATTTGAAATATTACCCAAGTAAAACTTATTTAAAACAAATAAATTGTAAAAGGTCTGATACTGAAGCATAATTCAGAATATTTTTATGAGCAGAGACTATCCATAATGAAAAAAGCGTTGTTTGGTAGAATTTCATGATGCTAAAATGCTTGAGTAGACAGCTCTTCTCTGGAACTAATGAATGCAGACAAAATTATATATTGTTTACATTAGTCTCTTACATATTAATTCAGCACTTAGTTTATACTTTGTAAAAGTGCTTATGCAATGTTATCATTGCCAAATTAGTCTTCAAAAAGAAAACTGTACATGCAGATAAATAGACTAGGAGTAATGGTGTTTCAGAAAAGTAAAAAAGTCCATTGGGACTGATCAATCCTTATTTCTGGTTTTCCATGAAAGAAGTTAATCTTGGTCAATGGAAGCAGAGATCTTTTCCCATATTTCTTATCAACTGGACTTTAAGTTCTGAATAGAAAGAGCTGCTTGTAGGCATGAAAGTCTCCAGGTTCATTTGGGTTTCCCTGCTGACGCTGCAAACATGAATGGCATCTGTGTTGATGTTTGGTTTTAGTTGTATTAGCTAATCCAGTTTGAACATTGTAGTAATTGAAGATGTTACTTCAGCCTGTCAAAAGCACTGCTGCAAAGGACCCAGCCTGAAGTTCATTTTGACAGTTAGCACACATTAGAAAGTATCTTGCCTCATGTAGATTAAGGTTTTAAGTTTGTTTCTTTTCTGGGGTGTTTTTTAGCTGTCTTTTAATTGAAGTGTAAAGGAGGCTTGACTGCTAATTGTGGCTGCTAATGTGGGTTTTCTGGTTGAGAGGTGAACTGAGTCTTCCAGACTTCTTTCAGATAACGTACTGGCAGGGCAACCATTCTTAATGCAGGTTGTGCTAGTTGGATGGATCAGCTGTAGTGTTAAAAGCCTTTGTAACCTATTTAGCCTATTGGTGCTTCTCAGTCTCCTGCTTTTCTGTTTGAGTATTTTCTGACAATCTATTGTAATTTTCTGTAACAGAGCTTACTTTAACAAAAAGCAAACACAAGTTGGTGAGCTGCTATAAAAGCACAGGATGAGCAGAAGCAGTTATTTCCTTTTTTTTTTTTCATTGCATTTCTGTTTAAAGCACCTACAATTAAAGATTCTGTTTCATACGGTTTCTAAATCTAATTTGTCTATTTCTGAGAGCTGAAAGATCATGTAAGGCAAATGGCTGCAATGCTCTCAGGCCATGGTAAAATTAGATTGTGTTTGTATTGACCAACAAACAATGTATGGAAACCAAATACGCATTTTGGAGGAAATTAATTTTATCCATTTTAAAACATTAATGTATTAGATATGTCAATTATAAATATAACGACTGTTGATTTGGCCTGAAAACATCTAAGCTAATTTCCCTCAAGGAAAAAATCACTTAAGGCAAAGTATGGTGATACTCAGCTCAGTCCAGCCGTTACATTGTGAGTGTTTAAAAAATGGACATTAGGTTGAATGTTATCTGGAGCAGATGGTGTTCCTTTCTTTAACAGGCATGTTTTTAAATAAAACTTGCTTCTTTCCTGTTACACTGTAAACAGAATTTGTCATTCTTTGTTCAGCGGAATACGTATCCTGGGAATGATGCCAGTGGTAATGTCAAACAATCTTGAATTACTAATGTTGAAAAAATTTCAAATAAGTACATTCAAGTTCTAAAGAATTCTGGTTAATTTGATTTACTGTGAACCTTGTTAACAAGGGCAAAAAATGAACTCGTTTGTATCAAGTCCCAGCAGCTCTTTTCCCTCATAGCTACGTTTGTCTATCCTTTTCGATAAGGTATTGGTAGATGCGTAATGAAAAGAAATAAGGACTGTTGTTTGAAAGTATTTATCTGGATAAAAAATGCTGCTGTGGTATTCCACAATGTTTTTGTCTCCATATTTAATTAATTCTGATTTCCTGGAAATCATTATATACATTATATACTATATATACGTTATTATATGAATGTGAACTAGAAACAACAGAAATAAAATCTTATCCCACTAGCTTGATAATTTGCAATTTACTAAAATGTGGTAAGTTAAGTGAATTTGTTGGGACAGATAACACTGGCACAAACAGGATTTGTATTTTCATTTCGTTCTAACACTTTCATTTGTACACTACAGCACTTTTACAAAGCCATAGGGTGTAGATGGATAAAAATCACCTTCTGCTAACATTAGCTGTATCTAGATTGAAGCATAGCTCTATTAAAGATGAATACTGTTGTCTATGACTAGTTAGAGTAATACTTTTCCTACTAAAACATATCCTAGAATAGGAAGTGGAGATGTAATTAAAATTATATTGACTGTATTATCAAAGAGCTCAATAGCCAGTTCCAGAAGATATTCATGATTTTAGGTAGATTGGAGTTGGTTTGTTCACACTGTTACCAGATGCTTAGGCTGCCTTGCTTCTTTCATGGTTTAAAGCGAATTGACCCTGGTTCTGTCTCCAACCCTCAAAACAGCTCACTAAGTTATATTATGACAGAGAATTGTGGACAGCCTGTTGCGATTACTTAATATCATCCAGTGATTATCTTGTTTCCTTATTATGGTAGTTCTTCAGAGCTTTTTGTTCTTCATGAGCAGGCCCATACTGAAAGGTAAGTAGTCCTGAAGCAATAAATACTTCCATTTTGTGCTATGAAATTGCTTTTAAAGTTAAAAGAGTGAGTATTTAGGACTAACGTCAACAAAATACAAGTATTTCATTAACACTAATGAACATGTATCTCTTAGGAAAATCTCGTATCGACTTAGGATGTAGTTAACAAGTTCCATTTGTGTGTTAGCTAAACTATGTTGTATAGTGAATGTATGTGGTTTAAATGTGTGTTTATTAGTCCTGTGTTTGTTCTTGTTTTCAAAGAACGATACAGGATCCAGAGTGATCAGTTGGAAGACCTTTGGCTGATAACAAAAGAGCTGAGGCTTCGACTCAAGGAACATTTCAAGAAGCGAAACTGCAAAGATTTCACATGTACATTTTCTGGTTCCATTCCCCTGCAAGAATATTTTGAACTAATTGATCGACATTTTGAGGTATGGGAATCATTGATGTTCTGCTAGTTTAAAAATTGTTCATGTATTAGTACTATGGTTGATTAGATTAGAACTATAGTTATCACGGGCTTTTGGCTTTCAGGAAATAGGAAGTTGTATCTAAGATAGTGCTGGAAAAAAAGAGTGGTAAGGTGGTAGAAAGACAAAATAAGAATTGTTGTTACCTGGGCATTACATATCCAGTGTTGATCTAAGTTCAGCTATTAAGAAGGAGAAAAAAGGCTGCTACTGCTGAACCCAGGACAACACTTCAAGAAAGTTTGTTGCCATAGCTGATCAATGTATGTAAAAGGAAAAAGGATTTCACTTCAGAAAAAGACAAACATTCAAACAGCGCAGAATTTAGTACTTCTATTCATGCTTAAGGGAATAACAATCTACTTTTCTGCTGCGATGAATATAGAATTCAATACACTGTGTATATGTGTCATAAATAGCATACCAAACCGAGAAGAAGCCTTGAGATACTGGTGGTGAAATTTCACTCTTGTTATTAGGCTTCTTGATGACATATTCATGCATTTTCACAGATTATTGTGGCTGTTGACAATTAGCTTTGATTTCAGTGGCAAAAGATAATTCTTGAAAACGTTAATAAGCTTCATGAGGAGTGTAAAATATGAAACTGGTATAAATGACATTATATTTGCATAATGTGCACTCTCCCAAAAATTTCACTACAGTTTTCCCATTTCATTTGGAATGTGCGTACGTAACATATATGACCCTTAACCTGAATTCCTGACAACCCTTAAATTGCAGCTACGTTTGAATGAGGAAAAACTTCAGGAGCTGTTGTCCCAAAGGGCTGCACAGTTTCGAGCTATTGAGCGGCGATTGCTGACACGATTCAAAGACAAAACTCCTGCTCCGCTTCAACATCTGGATACCTTGCTAGAAGGAACATTCAGAGAGGTCAGTACAGTTTGATTATGAGCCTAACCTTTCTTTATGTTGGTGGTAAAACTCAGCTTAAAGCATATAAGCTATGCTTTCCTGGTTACGTTTACCATCCAAGAGACCAGGAAGCAGTAATTTGTTTAACCTAATTTTCCCTGTAACTTTCCAGATGATTTGCAATAGTTTTATTTCATCTGCAACCACAAAATCTTTACTCCTGTGTCACACCGGCTTGACAGCACATCATTCTTTCCTAACTGATGTTGATAGTGTAAATATTTTATAGTTCATGTGAAAATATTTTATAGTTCATAGCTTATGTAAATATTTTATGGTATACTGTAAACTAGATGGGATGGTTTGGCCAGTGTAACATCCACAGCAAAATTGTCTGAGGCTGACCATGTACTTCCTTACAGGGATTTTATGTTCTAACCATTCCAGAATGCGATAGCGTTCATTCCTAAACCATCCGCATACTGGAAGTATCCAGGAATAAAACAGTTTTTCTTCCTTTTCCTGCCTTAGCTCTGCATTGCTTTAGAATAACCCTTGTGTCACAATGTATCCCCTTTGCTAAGAAGTTACTTTATGCATTTTCTGTTGGAGGATCTGATTTTACTTTCCAACATGCCTTGTTAGAGAAGCTGAGTCACAATTAGATTCCTTGCTGGAAAAAAGACACCTTTATGCACTGTTGTGTATCACAGCAATTAAAAAGCATTAAGGACAAATGTTTTTCCTTATTGTTTGCTCTAAGAAAATATTTCTCTAAACTGAAGAAAACTGCCTTTTCAGATATACATGAGTCAAAAGAAATTTGCCTTTGTTTTAGCCTTTACTGTGAATGAGTTAACTATGAAATGCTTTAAGTTTGAAAGTGGGTTTTTTCTGCTTACTTCAAGAAATAGGTATTGTTGTGATAGATGGGTGATGCTTTAACACTTGGAAATGGCAGTACTAAATATGCCCTAAAGATAAACAGAAGTGAGTCTCTTAAGCCTGCTTTTGCTATGTAAAACTGCAGCCTTTCAACTTAAAAGCGACTGTGATGTGCTGGACAGTTTTCTTACGCAGTTGAATTGAAAGATGAGTTCTGAGAATATGACAAAAATCAGATAGTTGAAATAAATGGATTCTGCGAAAGCTTATCTTATGAGGCCCTTGAAACCCAAATTAAATGAGTGCTTTTCCTGAAAATTAATGTTATAAGCTTTTTTTAATTAGAATTAGTGTGATTGAAAGGAGAATGAGGGGAAATGATTTCTTTCCAGAGAACAAATGTGTACATTTTCCAATGTTTGTTAAAACTTCCTTTTAGGCATGCTCACTTTTTTCTTGGTAGATTTCCTTTGTTGTCCGCCTTTCTGAATCTCCTTGCAGCAAAGAATTGTCATTATTGTTAGTACAAACAAAAGCGTAACAAAATACCATAGAGACCCCCACTGCTGCGTATGTTGGTTTGAAAGCAAGAGTTGTAGTAGGATTTAATATTGTCTTTTCGCTATGTGGTTGAAATGAAATTGCTCAATGATGCATTTCCTATATTAGAAAATGCCTTGTTGTCTTTAGTTCAGTCTCATCTTGTGTCTTTATTTGAATAAGTATATCTAATGCAAATAGTTGAAGTATTCAAAATGTGGTACATGTGTTTTCAGTAAAGGAATAATAAGGCTGGATAAATATGAACAGTATAAAGTCTCAGTCCAAAAAGTATGTAGCCTTTTTGACATTGGAATTGATATGATTCTATTTTTGAGAATGCTACTTTTCAGAAGAATTCTTCAAACAGGTTGCATCTATATTTCCTTTTGGAAAGTTGTCTGTTTTGAGCCCCATGGTTGTGTTTAATGATTTTCCTAATGCAGAATGCATCTAATGAAGAATAATGATCCATACCTCATAGAGTTAAGTGGAATGACTTACTTGCTTCAGTGGAATTTGGGTTGAAGTCTGAATAAGCGATGTAGAAGTTCTGGGGGGTTTCGTAATAAAATAGATATGATAAATCCCACAATAAAATACATTGCCAACAAGGCAGGATGTATTTAGTGCTACAGCGCAATTACTAATGGGTTTATTATAAGTAAGCTTTAGCCTTACTTTTCATCTTCACAATAACAAAGAAATATATAAGCAGGCATCAGTATATGCAATGATGAAAAGCTTGTGTTTGGTTTTATAGTCCTGTTTAATCTTTTTGTCTATAATTTCTCTTTCTGAAGTAATATTCTAGGTCTAAGTAGATTTGAGAGCGATTTAACAGCAGTTAACAAATAGTGGCATCAGGTGTTCCATTCTGGAAGGAAAAGAAAAGCTTTTTGATACATACTAGCCTTGCAGATTGGAAAAAGGAAATGTTATTCTCACAAAGTTTAGGAATGATTTGTGCTATGAAGGTGCTTTAAAAACAATGGAAAAATTGATTTGCAGTAGATGCTATTTGTATGCCTGTGATTAATTTCTTCATCTCTGGTTAAAAAATGACCAGTGCAGTTGGACATGCTGCTAGCTGCTGTTCTAAGAAGGGAATTTAATTATAGGAATTTAAAAGCAATTGCACAGTAGTTGAGATTGCATAGATGCTTTGTAGTTTAAAGGACTTCAAATGCGAAATGAGATTGCAGCGAATTTTATGGTAGCTGCTGTAAACAGCCTGTACTTTGTATAATGCTCACTTACTAGAGACATGTTATTGCTTGAAAGCGTAATTTAATGATCTTTAATGTCTACGATGTGCTTTCTGTCTTATTAAAGTAAATAAAAAAATCATAGTTTGGCAGTAGCTGCAGTTGCTTGCCTCAGAATGATAATTTTCATGCGTTGACTCTTGACATACATTATTTGGGTTTCCAGGTACAAGCTGGAATTAACAAGTGTCATAAAAATCAGGTAATTCAATTTATTATTTGAACCCACATGGATTTTATCCTAGTGAATCAAAGCAATACTGGCTGTGTCTAGTTGTAAGCTGTGTTTAACCCTGTAACCATGTTCAGAAGACTACAGCAGGTAGTACATTCTTTTGGGGAAAGAGGAGGAAGGATTCTATGATTCTGAGGATGAATTTGAAGTGGGGAGGTGGAGTTCTCGTAGGACACTAGCTGTTGTTGCTTAACTAATTTTAAGTACTTAAAACATGAATCTTGGACAAGATGGAACAGTTCAATTTTACAAAAAAATTTAAGGATGAAGCAATTATGTCTGCTTTGCATTGTACTACAATAAAAGGCAATAAAAGGCAGGAAAATTAAGACAAATTATGAAGCCAACACCTATGACCTATAACCCCACACTTCCATCATGTGTCATAAGCATTGCTCCTTTCCTCTTCTTTGATGCCAGTATTGCACAGTACCTGTTCCCCCATGTTCTGAGGTTTCTTCGGCATTAACTGGCTTGTGCTTTCTAAGACTGACATCTCAACTTCTACCCATGGCCGCTGCAACCCTCCTGTAGTTGCTTATCTCTGCGCTCTCAAGCCAGTGTGCTAGTGCTGACTGGCAGTAGCCATCTGAGCAGACAAGATGGATGATGTTCCTGCGTCAGTAGAAATACTAATAGTGTCTCCCCCCTCCCAGCCTGCTAATTAAAACAGATCTAGAGAGGAGTTTAATGGTTTCTGGATCTTCATGTTACTGAAAAAATTTGTGTTGTCATTGGAAACAAGAGAAGCTAGGAATGAACCAACAGAGTAAGTCTGGCATAAATGGCCAGCAGAGCTATCTAACCTTAGACATCTAGGCTTAATAACTGCATGTTCTGCAACAGTGGGTCTTTGGTTTTGACTGGTGATACATTTTATCTTTTCTTTCTTTAAGGTACTTTATAAGTTTGAGAGTATCTTGCCATTAGTAAGAGAAACTTACATGCTTTTCTAAATAGGACTGCTAGAACTAATTGATACTGCAAGTTTATTCCCTTTATTTTCTCCTGATTCAGCTATCCCATCATGGTCATTTATATAATTACTGAATAGGTTGTCTCACAGAAATACTTGGCTGTAAGCGGCAACAAAGTGGCTTTTAACGTCATTTTCAGATCTTGCTCTGTGAACAACTCGAAGTTGTCCAGTTCATTCTGCTGGCTTTAGTATATGGTTTGTATTTAACTTGTCTGGGCTTGGTCTTGCTTATTATGGGTTCTTCATATGAATTGCAGCTCCAAGAAATTCACTTGCATAGGAATTTTTCACTTAAAAACTCTGCTTGAAACAAGGGGAGAAGTGTTCTGTCTGTCAGATTTCAAGAGGTGCTCACGGGTTACTGTTTACAGGGAATAGGAAGAGGGACCGTTCCTACAAATTATTTTTCAGGGTAATCTCCTTCATTTGTTCACCCTTCAGCACTCTTGTATTCTCTGTTGTGTTCGTATAGCTAGCAGTGCTGGAAAGCAAGCATAATATTTCACCGTCGGGCTGTTAGAAGTGGTCACCAAACACAATTGCCTCCAGGTAGAGATACTATGGCTCCTCATTTAGAATAAAGACAGCAATTCCATCAGGACATCCATTTTAATTCTTTATGCAGCAATAAAGCGTGGAGGAATTTGTTGTCTGTGACTGAGAGAGCTTTTTAAAGGGTAGTCGTTTTCCCTGAGGTCTGTGATCTGAGCTGTCACTCACGTATACAGCTCTGGATGTTAGTTGGAGATCTTGAGCATTCAGTAGAAACAGAGGAATTTGGTGAAGGATTTGGAAGTCGTATATCTCTAAATGAATGCACTGGTTCTTTTAATAGTAATGTCACAGGAGCTGCCCTTTCTCTTTGACATGGCAGTTTTGAAGAAAGGTGCTTCTAAGATTGTTAGAACTTTGTGAACTTCATTAAACAACTGTTTCTTTGTCATAGCATAATTTAAATAGAAAGATGGACTAGCTCATGGTTTTGAGATGGAATTTCAGCAATTGTGCTGTGGATTAATGTCAGCTGCTAAAACTTAGGACTGGCCCACAGTTTCATGCCACAGGGCAGGACTGATATTTAAGTGACTTACATTTTGTTTATGGATAGCATGTCTTGCAACCTGATTGATCCTTTTGGAGCCCTTCAATCCCATGTTATTTTCGGAGTGACATTAAGTAGCCATACTACATGACAGGGTCCGTTTTAGTCTTGAAAGTGGACATTCAAATAATCATACTTAAAGTTAATTTTTGAGAAAAATAATTATACAAAGAAAGAAAAAAAGAATTTTAGAGCAACACCTGATTAAAGCATGGAGGATGTGACTTGCAGCTCTGTTCAAATATATTCTAAAATACACAAAAAGAGCATTCAGCACATGTCGAAGAGTTAACTAAATGTTTTCTTAGAAAAGCATCCAGAAAGAGAATGCTATGATACAATAAACTTTCAAGCTAAATGTAAGGAGAAAAAGCAAGTCTTTTGTAGTCCTGAACATCATTTAGGAGGCCATGAGAAGTGCACTGAATATTTGTTTCTTGAGGTTTCAGCAGAATGTGTAATTAATCTGAATTTTGGACTCAATTTAAAGGAACTTAGAGTCGCTTTGAGCACATCTTACTTAACAGGACAGTTGTGAGGAATTTTCACTCTAGTGATGCTGGTCATGCCTGTGATGTCTCTCTTCCATTGTGGTTTGTGATCAAGCAAGAGTGTTGAAACCTTGTCAAGCAGTATTTTACGTGTCAAATACTGTGTGCCAGCAATTGTCCATTTTACAGTGCACGCAGGTTCTTTCAGTCCCTACAGAAAGCCCTCATATGGTCTGGTGAACTCCCGTCAGGCTGAGGATACAAGATCTACCCTACAAAGGAATATTAATTTTTTTCCCCTTCAAAAACACATGAACCACTGAAACAAATGTCACAAGAAGTGCCAAAGAACACATGTCACAAGGAGTGACATAAATCACTTCCTGCTATTGCCTTTATACACCAGTCTGCCCCTACGCATGAGGACTGACTCAGTGCTTGGGGAATCCTCGGACAGGTCACAGTGGTGCAATAGCTCTAAAGTGGGAACTGCACGCAGGGTGGTTTTGGGGAAAAAATATTAACTAAAACAATTCCTCTGGTCCTTTGGTGATCTGAATGAAACAGTGGGTGTTCTGAGTTGGCTGTTCACAGGTTCAAGGGGAGTCATTCAGGAGATAAGCCTGTATGACATAACACAGTGTAGCTGAAACCCTCTTTTGTGGAAATGTGACAGGCCAGACTGTATGCAGCCCAGCAGACCCCAGTTGAGGCACTTTGTGCCACATCTGTACACAAAAGGACATTTTACTTCCAACTTCTTTCTCCTGTGATGGCCACATCATTTCCAGCTTTAATGTACATCTAACTCTCTCCCTTATGAGCTATTATACCTATTTGTCCTAAAAACTGGCTGATCTTAAGTGAAGAGAGTCCCACACTGGAGCAAGTAATTGCTACCGCAGACAAGAATACAGAAGAGTTGTGCCAGCAATCCTAATATATGCTTCCCAAGCACGGCTAACTACTTTCAGACATTTTTGGAATACATCTTCTAATAAAAAAGGGGCTTTGATGACACTGTAAGTATTCCACTGTTAAAACTCAGTAAGTCTTCGGGAAACAGAAACATAACACTGTTTGAACACCAGTAAAATAGAGAATTTTAATTATATGTAATAGCCAATAAGCTACTTTTAGTGCCTATGAAAAAGCTACATTTAACAGAAACAGCAGTAAAACAAGAGAAGTTAAATATAACTCCTCCAAAGAACAGCATATTTATTCAAGCCAAAAAAGAGCTAATTTATACTATGGGTGTAGTTCTTGCTGACATTATCTGGCGAAAATGACTATTACGGGAGAGGGTGTGATATATAGCCTTTGAGTCATGCATGATAAACCCTAATGGTTTTGCTTTGAGGTAAAAGTCCTTACTAATCAAGTAATGAATCATTCCCAAAATGTTCCTGAGGCCATGTGTGTCTGAAGTGTGACTCTAGAGAGAATACTCAATCATTAATGATCACTTTTGAGATTTTTATCAACCAACTAATAAGCAAGGAAAGGAGTTAAGGGGCTTGAACAAGGAGTTAATGGACCTTTAATGACATTCCATGTGTTTTAGTGAATAGAACGTAATGAGTCTTATTTGCCACTGACCACAAACCACCAACGATCGAAGTGCTCCACACATTGCAAGTGTTAAAATATTGCAAGGAACAGGACTTATGCTTTCAAGAGATTGGAACACTATGTTTACTTTAAAAGTTGTCATGTCCATACTTACTTTGTATTACAGCTATGTTGTAGATTATAATTTATAAAGAAAGAATTCAACTTCTTAAATCAGTAGGTGGACATGAGGTAAAGAGAGAAACAGGAAGTGAAAATGGACCTGGTTGCAATTCCTCGAAGAAAGGAAACGTCAAATCTGATAATCTGAGATACCAGATACCTGTGAATTATTGACAGGTTCTTTCACTGGGAGAAATGTACTCCATAAGCAAGAGAGGAAGTGTTCTGCAGTAGTGTAATCAACACTTGAATAAAAAAAATTGATGCTGTTTTCATAATGGAAGACACTATTATTTCATGCTCCTTAGAAAGTTTTCTGTATCAGCCCTGTAATTATGCAGTACAGAAGCATTTGAGGCATGAAAGCTATACAGTTGAGAACAACTAGTGAGTGTACATACAGTAGCTCCTTCGTGAGTTTGAATACATGATCTTTGTGAAATTGCTCATTTTGAGTGGTCCAGATGTGATCAGTTAAGTGAACATTAAATTATTACCAGGTTTGGTTAATTTCTACATGCAGTACTAAGGACATTTTTGGTGTCTTCTGATGTAATTTTAGAAGCTTGCTTTTATACTTGTGATGGCTACTATACTTGTTTAACCCATGTGTACATGGATGCTGTGCCTTCAGGTGGCTGAAATAATGTTGAACTAGATCATGTTCTGGTGTAAGCTCACAACAACTGTTTTTTTTCATGTACAGTAGATAATAATTTTGTATTGTGGTTGAATGGCAAGTGTGTGTTGGTTTCAAATTCATGCTGAGTTCTGGAGACTTTGATACTTGGATTCAGTGGAATGCTTGGGTTTGTCTTGACTTTTATGTTCATTATACCAACAACTAAATAAGAGGGAGAGCTACATAAATCATGTAATTTAATAGCATTTTATGCCAGACTGTGATTTAAAACCAAACCAAAACAAAAAGACCTCCCTTTCTCCCCCAAAACAAACAAGCAAACAAAACAAGTGTCTGGGACATAAATATTTGAGGGTCAAATTCACTAAATTATTTGCTCATCTAATGCTTTCAGATCTTGGTGTGAGCTGGATATGGAAATTGATTTGGTTACTGTTGTATCTTTGCAGTATCTTTTGTCTGCTAACTTAATCTAAAATCATTTTACATCACTGATCACAATTATTTCCATTTAACATACAGCGAGTGAGCATGTAAATCGCTGTTTTGTTGATCTTGGATACTCTTACAGATGTGACATTTAATTTAGTCACTGATGATGGCTGGCCTGAAATGACTTCTACAGACCAGTGTCAGAGGTGGGAATAGACCTCGGGTCATCAGTACGTCTACTAGTGCTTACTTGTTCGTCGCACAGTAACTCTGTGTGTATGCCCCCTGCAGTCAGCTCAGAGCTGCTGCTCTAGCCGCTACCTCTCTGAGGAGAAAATGTAACTTGTGTGGTCAGTCTCCCAATTTAGATCTTTTAAATAAAAGATACAGCTTATTTTGGAGTGAAACTGTTGGTTAAGCCTGTAAATTGACAAAAACAAAAGGGAAAAGAACTTTCTTCTCCATTTGTTCTTGCCAGTTGGCATCTCAGGAGGTCTGTTTTATGTTTCAGTTGTACTTAACTGCTAACTTCCACAGTAGGTATTTCTACATTGTGAACCCTTTAATTATTCTGTTGTGGATAATTTAAACCAGTATGCAAAGGAAAAAGGTGGTTGCGGGAAAAGTTGGTGTAATGAACTGAGTGGGTCAAAAGTTGGGAAGGAAGAAGACAGTAATGATGAGTGTCGTAACTACAGAGCTGTTACTTTAAGGCTTTTGTTACATAGAATATTCTGCCTATTCTGCTTGCCTTGAGTTTTACAAAATGTCGTGGCTGCCAATTTCTTGGTTTTATATTGTCTATTTTTTGTGGATACAGACTTGGTATTATTTAGTAATTTTAAAATGAAGTGCTTACCTGAGTTCCTTGTTGTATGGACAGCCAGGGCGCTGAAACGTTGAGATGGCAGGTTTTGACCATAACAGTTGTAAGCATGATTTTTCCAGAAAGCCTTTTAGTCAACCTAAAAACCATCATGTATGGGTGCTGAAGGCTATGCTTGCCAGGGTAAATTCCTGTAACATGGGAAGGAGAGGTAGAGAAAAAACATTATATATCAAAGGAGTTGGATTTTTTAAATGGTATTTTTAAAGGAATCGTTCCATTTCCCTCTAGGAAATTTGAGAGTATTTGGTATGGATAACATAATTTTTATCTTGTTCATTGTTTATACTCGTCAGGCCAATCTACTTAGAAAAAGCAACACCTATTAAAGGCCTTTGAATTCAGAGTCTTTCATGTTACAATGTGTCTATTTACTGCTGTCAGTAGGCTTGTAATATATTTAGCTTGAAGAGGTTAACAAGCATACCTTGGAGTGTTACTTTTATTTTCTGTTCTGTGACACTTAGCAAAATCCCATTACACAATTGAGGAGTATTATGATGTTAAAATGTTAATTTGTTCTGCATTCCATTAAAATTGGATTTTTTTCTTGTGCACTGGCCCATGCACTTTGTATAAAACCTATAATTTAAACACTATACCATAGAAATGCCTAAATTAGGAACCTTTTGCCTTTGCTACCTTAATTACATCTCATTATTTAGTACTTAAAGAGCAACTTCTAGCTATTGGTTAAATATTTGCTAGCTAAATAGGTTTGTTGTGTTAAAGAAAACAGTAGCCCTTGCCTCTGTTGTGGTGTGAATGGGGTTTCAGAGGTTTGAGAAAACTATGCTTTGCTGGAGGAAAAGTAAACTTTTTGCATTTTCCTGATTTCTTTCATTTCTCCTTAAAGGGCATTTCATTGTGCGTGAGCTGTCTGTTACGTTCCAATAGGCAATTGAAAGTCTGTCTTAAACAAAGTGTTTTCCAAAAGACTGTTGTGTTTCACTATGTTCTATGTCTTCAAGTTACATTTATTCCTTTTAGCTTTTATGAGGATCTGATACACTCAATTTCTTTTCTCTTTTTATTGTGGAAACAAATAAGAAGCAGATAACTTGTTGGCTATTAATAGCTATCTTTCAGATGTTTTTTTCCTCCTTTTGGGAAGAAGTCTCTGTTGTGTGATCAGAGTCACAAAGAATATGATGCATGCCAACATCTGTTGAATTGTCTTTTCTGACAAATATTAAAATAATTTTTCCTATTTTTTAATTATATACAGGAATTATAAACTGCAGAAGTCATCAACAGCTTGGAGGTGAACCTTCAGTATTTTATTTTGCTTTATCTTGCTATTTTTCCATTGTATAAGAGCATGTGAAGAGATTGTAGTTCCTAATTGCAATTAGATAGAATTCCACAATGTGAAATTCCCTGTCATGTGCAAAGATATCCTACTTCATTCAAGAAACTCGTCTCTGTGAGAGTGGTAAGGTGCTGGCACAGGGTGCCCAGAGAAGCTGTGGCTGCCCCATCCCTGGCAGTGTTCAAGGCCAGGTTGGATGGGGCTTGG
>JANHGB010030814.1:37095-57716 GCA_026283785.1 Coracopsis vasa
GCACAGGGTGCCCAGAGAAGCTGTGGCTGCCCCATCCCTGGCAGTGTTCAAGGCCAGGTTGGATGGGGTTTTGAGCAACCTGCTCTAGTGGAAGGTGCCCCTGCACATGGCAGGGGGTTGGAACTGGAGCAGCTTTAAGGTCCCTTCCATCCCAAACCAGTCTGGGATTGTATGATTCATCTCTGCTTCTGCATTTTTATTTTCCCTGAGATCCACAGTAGCGTAAGCTTGTCTACAACAGATGTGTCTATTACTGCCCATTACTTAAATTACTGCTCTCCTTAAGGAGCTCTTAAATTGCTTGTGCTATTAATTTGCTTTCGGAAGCCCCATGTCTCAAAGAAGTTCTTTCAGCTATTCTTCCCATATGCTTTGTTACATAATGGGTTAAAAATTGCAGACTGGCATGGTTACAGTTTGAAGTATAACTCTCCATTTATGTTTATTGCTGTGATATCTCTGACCTTCTGCTTTTAAAAAGGCATCAGAGGCAAATAGAAAAAAACACCTTGATACAAGTCTTCATCTTGCTCATTTGATTCTTCTTCTGTGAGAAACCCATCTATGGAACAGAGAAACCTGCGGCCGCCGTTGTATAAATCTGATTCTATGAAAGCCAGTTTTAATTTTCTCAAATGTATTTCTATTAAACTTTTTTGAGGGTAGTGGTGGGAGGAATACCAGCAGTGCAGCTACAGAGAAACCTGTCCAATTCTAGGCCAAGGACTGCAACCTTTCAAGCAGATAGTGACACAGGAAACAAACCATGAAGTTTTCAGGGGAACCATTTATACCTTTGATATATGTAACCTCTGCAATCATTACTTCACTATTCATGTGAGGGTTTCAGTGATTTGTTGGCTATTGTCTGTATATATTCTTGGTTTTGAATTCAGCAAGGCAATCTGTAAAGTTCTGTGGAAACCCTTCCCTGAGAAGAGTTTTTGAGATTCATGTGGATTACAACGCATTAAGAAGGGTTATTCCTTAATTTTCTTTCCAAGCAAAAATGCCAAGAGACAATTTTAGTAGGTATTAGTAAAAACTGAAAAGGATGCTTTGTGTTTTGGGACAGGTGCCAACATCTGTATTTGCAACTCCCAAGACAGGTCTAAGAGTGAAAGCTTTTCCTTATTGCCCTCGGAAGACTGCTTGAACAAGGCTGTGACATTTCTGTCTTGTTGCATCTGTGATACTTACTTTCCCCCTCACAATTTTTGTTCTTTCTTTGAAGTTTATGGCCACTGCAAAGGAATTTACTCTCTGGGGATGGGAAGAGAGAAAAAAGTCTTTGTTTTGATCACAGGTGCATTTTTCTAATAGGAGGTCACGTTGAATTTGTGTAGCATGTTTGGATGCTTCTGGAGCAGATCCTCAGCCAGAATGAGTTATCATGGGAGTTGACAGCTCTGAGTGTTAACAAGGGCTGAGGTCTGTTCTCCAGTGCAGATAAGTTTCTTCATTTTTTAATGAAAAAATAGGACTGCAAATTTTAGAATTCCATCAAATGTCCAGTAAATTGGAGTAAATTTTTTGAAGAGATTCTAAGTCTTGTCTCACTTTCTGCAAATGTTATAGGAACCTATACTGTCTCTTAAGTTTTTCATATTTTGATCATGGATCAAATGGAGGGGGTCAGGTTTCTGTTGCTCTTTTAAAATCATGTGTTTATCAGGTGAAGGACAGTTAAAATGCTGCATGCAATTCTGGGCTTTTCCAGTCTCTGTATCAAGAAGCTTTTCAGTGCCTTATTGAGGCACTTAATTTGGTGTAGCTTTATTCTGAGCACTATGGAGCCCTCTTGTAATCCTCTTCTATCTAGGACTGTGTCAGGTGCTCTCTCTTCGAAAACAGGCCACTTTATTAGGTCAACTAAATACTCATTTAAATGTCTAAATTCTGGTTTTAAAAATACACATGCTTCAAACGTGCATTTTTACAAGCAATTAGATTCCTGAATTTTTGCCTCTCTCTTGTTAACTTTTCCATTGTGCTCAGAACGATGTTGTTTTCAGTTGAAAAATCGATTGTTCCAGCAGAGTGCAGCAAAAGACAAATATTGTAAATATGTTTAGTTCCCTGTCAAGAGTTGGTTTTGTGTAAAAAAGGAACAACTTGGATGAAGAACTCGTAATTCATGAAATTCCAAAGAAATGATGGAGGTTTAGTTAAGATCTATCTGCAAGCTTTTCTTTCTGCAGTCCTGTGACATCAATAGAATTTACTAGGAAAATAATCATTAAAGAGGTGTTAATATGTAGTGAATAAGTAAAGTCTGAGATCTCACAAGCATTCCTTGTAAATAGAAGCAGAACTTTGTAGGTAGCCAAATATTACTGGTTAGTAATTTATCTGAGGCTGGACTGCAAGCTGGTGGGAGGGTTGAGATTACAAGTCAGGATTTTTCTCATCTACTCTATACTTCAGCTATTAGATTCCCCTGCCTTTCATTTTAGCTACTAATGATTTGGGTTTGGGTTTTTTGGTATTAGTGAGCCTAATACTGGTTTCTGGATAATGTCTACAATTTGAATCAGTATTCTAGTTCAATCTTGGGGAAAATTCCAAATGATGCAAAAGGATTCTTGCATGTTCCTTATATGTCTGCATGCCTAAAACTTTAAGACATTATTTTTCTTCATATTGGCATAGCTTTGCTGGATATTCACAGTGTAAAAGAATAGTGAAGACACCACATAGAAGTATGTTTTTTTATAATACTAAAGCCAGTAGTAGTTTTCAGAAGGTGAAATTTAGTCTTAAAACATGTTAATGAGTGTAAGAGCTACATAGCTAAGAAAAAAGTGAGTATATGTATATTCACACATGAAAAATTAAAATGGAAATGTAAAAGATTTCCAACAAAATCTCAAGGGATTGTAGTTCTCCTTACCCCATCTGTTAAAGTTTATATAATTTGAATTAAGCCGTACATTTTTACTAATAGTTTCTAATGTTGTTCCCATGTCAGAATCTGAATTGAGAGCCCAAAGCACGCTTATGTTTTCAGTGTTTGGGCTGCAGCCTGATCCCCTGGTCCTCCTGGTCCTGTGTTTCAAAATGCTTTGCACTGCCAAAGTTCAAGTGGGAAGTGTTCCGAGAGTTCATTCTCAGCTCATTAATCAGCATGAACAGGTCAAGTGAGAAACTGAGGATGAGTGAGTCTGGGATCCCCATCCAGTTGGTGTGGGCACTGGAGACCCATCACCCCCACAGTTGGCCTTCCCATCCTTCAGTGGGCCCCGTTCCCCTGACACCTTTGCCCAGCAGAAGTGTGGGGTGCTGCTTGTTGGACTAGTCCCTTCCTCTTCCTCCTCACTGGTCAGGTAAGGACAGTTCCCCAGGACAGAGTGAGAGAAGTAACCTATGGAGAAACTAAAGCTGCAGTGCTGAAGATGTAGGGGTGTTTGGAGAAAAATCATAGCAGGCTTTTAAGAGGCTATCCCAGCATTCCTGTCTGCTGCAACAAGCAGTTCCCCACTTTTCCTGTGTCCTCTGCCTCTAGCAGATGATGGTAACAGCCTGTGATATATGCTGATTTTCTTCTACTGTGACCTTTAATCTCAGCAGTAAAAGAAAGTTTTTGTTTAAGTTGCAAATGCCTGGGTTTGGTTCTGATCAAGATTTTTAATGCAGTGTGAAGTAACTAAGTTTCTGGAGTGCCTGCATATTCCAGTTAGGCTCAAGGTGCCCAGTGTATTGGATGCTGTGCAAGCACAGAATAAAGTTTCTCTTTTCATTTTGAAGATCTTTCCATTTCAGTACATCAAATCTTAACCATGTTTTAAGGACTTAAGTTTAGGGGTAAGGATGAAGGTCAGAGTGATAAGAGCATGGAGATATTTAGGAAAGCTGTTACACAATAAGATGATTCTGGGTTCATTTATTGGCTTTTCTAATACTGTTTTTTGTCTAAATTTTTGGACCTGACTCAGTCTGTAGTCTGAAGGGAATTAGTTACTGACCTTTCCCATGCCAGAAAATCTTAACAAAGGAAGAGTGGTGCGAAGCTCATCTAGTATTTTTCCTGCCTCAGCTTTGTAAAGACTTTATTTACAAGAAGACAAAGGGGAATAGATATAAGAATCCCTCACTAACAGGAAAATGCGATTGCAGAATGGTCATTATTCTTGTGAGGGCGATGCTTGATTTTACAAAGCACATTGCTAGTCTTGGTGAACTAAAACAAAAGTGATCAACAAATACAGCCCATAAGGATCATGAAGAAAAGCTTGAAATTCTCTCTGAATAGTGTGGGACATGTGGGAATGACTAATTTTAGGGCTGCCCTACAGTACTCCATATCTGAACATTTCTTTTGTGGCAGGACAGTGTGGCCACACTCAAGTTGGAACCCATCTCTGCAGGCGGTCCAAACTTAAAATACCAGTCGTTGCCTCAAGCATTATACAATCTAATGCAGTATTTCTCTGACCTTTTTTAACATAATGGGTACTGATTGATTTATTTTACCTTTTGATTTTCCCCTGCTGTTTGCAAGTTGGAAACAAGGAAAGATGGACAATAAATTGCTTAGAATTTAGACAAATAGTGTTCCATTGTTTTAAAGGAGCATTGCTTTAATGCTGTAAACCTAGATGTTTTAAATTGGCACTGACAGCAGTGAGGAGCTGGCCTCTGGCTTTGCCTGCTAGCAATCCCAGCTGTGTACCTGCCAGCTGAGTGGGGTTTCTGTGTAGGTGGTTTGTATTTGTATTCTCAATTGCTGGTTGCTTCATGAATGCTGCTGTGAAGACCACTGGTGGATCTGTAATCCTTTGAAAAACGGAGTTTGCAGGTGGCCAGAATAGAGGTGTCATTGCAGAGGTTTAATAGTAATACTAAATGAACCTGAAGAAAGTCATAAAAGCCCTTTGAGGATTCTTTAGGATGGTAATTATACCTTGATAATTATCATGATGGGAATTAGTAGGTTGGTTCTGAAAATTAGTATATGAAGAAGTCATTAGTGTTTGAGAGCCGTTTTGTCTAAGTAGTGCAATGAAGGTATAAAATGTTCAGCAGGTGGGAGGAATGCTAAGCTAGTGGCTACAAAGAGCACGCTCACTGTTGGAGGTTTTTTGAGATGAGGAAAAGAGAAGACAGAATGATGGCTTGAAGAGAAAATGATCTGTGGTTTTTGATTCAGTGATGATACAAACTATGTATCCCTGGACTGCCTATAGCACATGAACTGCATGCAGAGAGAGGAGAGATTCAGGGCCCTGGGATACAGAGCTGTCTTTGTTAGCATGATACCAGACCCTTTGCGGGCTTCGTTTTTACTTTTCCAGGCACTGCAACTGGTAGGGGGTATTTGATCTGCACAGAGTCTGACTGTTCATGGGGGTTGTGGGACAGTAGGGAAGGAGATCGGAGCTTTGGATGGATTTGGGAAGCGAAGAAGAGAGGTGATTGCAAGCTATTTTGAGGCAAGGTGCTCTGTAGGAAAGCACTCTTCACATACACTTATCAATGCTAGTGAGGCTAAGAAAGAAGACTGATCTTAGCTCAAGGGGAGGTATGGGGGTGTGAATGGCTGTTGCTGTTGGGTAAGCAAATAAGACTTTAGGAAGACTGGAGGAATGTAATGAGAGGTGGTACTTAGAAGAAAAGATAGGTAAGGTAGCGCACTGAAGAAAGGAAGAGAATCTGGAACTTTCAGACGAAAGGAGACAAATTATTTTTACATATACTACTTTGTCTTCATTTTTACATTCAAATAATCAATCTATAGAGGCCTAGAAATGATTTCAAACAGGAGCAGACATTTAGATTTTGTGTGTCCTGATTGGGAGGGGAAAGAAGGTGAAGGGGAAGAAACCCCAGAAGCTAGTCATGCTTCAAAGCAATAATAAATATTTTGGTAAAGATAAAGCAACGTTTATGTTGCTTTTACACTTTTGTCACAGTTGATTCTTTTCATCTAGTAAAGATAATAAATGAATAATCATAAAATATTTGTGTTTGAAAGGTCTTCCTTGCTTTTCATGAAGAGTATTTATTTTCCATCAGTCCATTACAGTGTAACATTGATTGGTGCATGTAATGTATTATTCATACTGTTCTAGTTTCATCCCATTAGCAATGCCAACATTATGCTGAATTCTGCAGTGGTAATCTTGTGTGAAGTCTTTGTGCAGTGACTGGTGCTGTGGTTCAGACCCTGTTTCACATTTAGTGACAAGACAGAGTGAACAACAGCGCCTTATTGATACTACTCAGACTTTGTTCCCCCTTCCTCCCCCCAGAGCTATGAGAACCGTAAATGTACTGTAGACCTATAAACCAAATTGTGAAAGGCAGAAAGTGTATCAGAACTGGTTTCTTTTTAGTCCTGGTAGTGTATCTTTGTTTTCCTGATAGTTGATGTCTTTAGAAGAGCCAAATAACTAAAACTATCACATTGCAGAAATAACAAGAACAGAATTAAAAACAGCCTTCAGATAAACTAGTCTGTCATTTTGGTACATATGTATGATCCTGTGGGTACAATTTTGATCATGTAAATTGCTGTGTGTAAAACTGATTTAAATATGTGCTAAAGCCAACTACTCAGCACGGTAAAGATGAGCGAAGGTCTGCCTAATGCTAGTACAGAAAAGTACACTGCTTTTTAATTCGAATCTTCAATATTTGCTGCTTTAACATTTAGTACAGGAATTTTTTTCATGTGCAGTAGGCTCAGACCAGAGTCCATCAAATTCAGTGCTAATCCATTGATTGACTGAATGATTTGGGCCTGGTCTCCGTAGGAGAATACTTAAGTTTGCATTTTTTTCCTCTGGAAAAAATGGATCTTCTCCATTGGATATTCTGAGAATCCAGAAGAAATTGCAATCTCGAGACAGATGAATGAAGATGAATGTAAAAAATATCTTAGTTCCTAAATGCTTCAGATGTGAAATTACAAGGAAATAAGATGAAAAGTTTGAAGAATGTTCTTTTTCAAATGTTTTCATTTTTGAAAGCAGCTGTGTAAACACTGCAACCAACTCTTCCTGGAATGAATGCTGAAGAAAAGAGAAAAATAAAACCCCCCATGCTCTCATGTAGATGTTGTCATGAAGGAGAAATGGCTGGTATCTGTAAAACCATATTTCCTTGAATTTTTATCTTTGGAGACAGGGAGAGCCTGAGCAAAGTTGGGAGGGCTGTCTGAGAAATGGGAAGCTCACAGGTCAACTGGACTCCCAGGGCTCTGAAAACAAGGGATGACAAAGAGGCCAAAGAAGAAATCTGGAGAGGGACTTTGGACAAGGGCCTGGAGGGACAGGACAAGGGAAGTGGCTTTAACCTGACAGAGGGGAGACTGAGATGAGACATTAGGAAGAAATTCCTTACTATAATGGAAAAACTGTGGCTGCCCCATCCCCGGCAGTGTTCAAGGCCAGGTTGGATGGGGCTCGGAGCAACCTGCTCTAGTGGAAGGTGTCCCTGCGTATGGCTGGGAGTTGGAACTGAATGAGCTTTAAGGCCCCTTCCAACACAAACCAGGCTGTGATTCTATAATTTTAAAGGGATAAATAAGATGGAACGAGGGAGACAGTTTGAGGTACGAAAGGAGTAGATTTCATAGTCAAGACAGATTATACCAAAGGAATAGAAAACAAAAGTCTAAAAGAAAAACAATGATGGTGAGAGAGGGTGAGTATTTTTGGCTATAAGCGTGTGTTTATTCCAAGAGGCATGGTTGTACTTTGGTCTTCATTAGCATTGAGGAAAAGATTTGCTCAGTCTTTTGGAGAATAAGGTAGGTTAGCATTCTTTACCAGGCTTTGGGTGGTGTTCTGAAAAGTACTTGTGTTGTATATATGCAGATTTTTTCTTCTTTGTTTCTCTGATAAGGAATTGTGCATCCTGGAACTTATGTCAATAAAACTCTGACCTTTCAGAGCTTAAATGAAAATGAGGTAGAGAAAACTCAGTTATTTGCAGCAGTGTTTTCATTGTAGTAAAATTGTAACTGTGAGGTGTTGGGTAAATTACTATTTTCAGTGAGGGTTTATATATTCAGGCTTTGATTTTACATTAGTTTTTACAGAATAGACTTTATTTCATTGCCTATGTATTTGTCAGTGTTTCAGGAACATGTTTGAGTCGGCTGAGCACTTAAAATACTTCATCTTCACTAATTGCGGCATGCACATATTATGTCAGACACTTACAATAATTTATTTTTAAAGAATTGATCAAAATCCTAATTAAAACAGTGTAGGATGAACCTCTTTGCTTGAAAAAACAGGGAGAAGGCTTCAGCCAAATGGTCTAAAAATCAGAAACCTCTCCTGATGTATTTCCTTCCCTCTTTACCTGATATTATCCAGCATGTGAGGAAGAAAGACTTTTACAATGTCTCGTGTGGTATTTGACCTTCAGAAGAGTAGTTACATCTGACTGCATTCCAGTGAATAGGACGGTTATGGGGAAAGAATTTAGTCTGGCCAGAGTAGGATGTGCCATAGCCAAACAGCTCAGTGGCTTAGAAGATGTTTCTTCTCACTGGCTTGCAGTTTGTATTCTTTATTTTCTGGCATTATAAATGTTGCATTCCCTATTGCATTTGGGTCCAGCTTTGGAGGGTCCTATCCCAGGATCTTTTCATCCTGATGATTAGGGAGCTTAATAGGAAGTAAGGAGGGTTGGGTGTCATGCTTTCTTAGGGCAGTGCTTTAACCCCTGTATGAAAGGTCCTGTATAAAGATACGCAGCTTCAATTAGATGCCTGCCTGGATTTTGCTTTCTCTGAGACTTTAGTGGGTAGCAGAAGCTACTACAAAGCCCTAGAGTAGTACCATGTGTTTGCCAGCTGCAGTGTAATAAGCCAGCAGCAGAATGAGAATATAGGCATGAGATGTTGTTTTGCACTGAAGCTGCTGGTCAGTTGTGATTCCAGTGAGAAAGGCACTCAGACTGTGAGGTCTCATTCATACTCCTGCTTATTGGAGCTAATGCTGTGAGAAGCATAGATACTTCTATGTCCTTTTAGATGCTGGGAACCCCTGGTGGTGTAGCATCGAATGCACCTCCAACCCATGGGCAGTGTGCTGGGGAGACAAAACTGTAGACAAGTCTCCCTTTTGGTCATTGCAGCTATAAAAGGATTGTGTAGAAAAGCAAGGAAGCATCTCATTAGCATTTCTACAGTCAAAAAAGAACAATGTTCTTGGGAGACCTTGCTGCCCTTTCAGGACTTGCAAGTGGTGTAACTGCTGGTATGGAGGTGGAGCTGCCTACAACCTCCTCTGTTACAATGTGTTGGTTCCATTTGTCCTGTGGCCAGTGGATTTGTGCAGCACAGCCCAGGCGGAAGGCCGTGGTGGGTGAATTCTTTGTTGGCTGGATCCCTTATTTCTTAAGACAGAGTCTCAGTCTTTTAACTGGTGAAACGAACAATTTTTGAAGATATTCTTTCTCCATCTACCTTTCTCTTTGCAGTTCACAGCTATGTATTCCTCATAAAATATTATTGTTGTGCAAGTTGTGCTGTGCTTCATATTAATATTTGAAATATTCTTTTAAAGTGCCTTTTTATTGCTCTGATTAATTTATTGGAGTTGATAATTCTCTTTGAGATCTTTGATGTTGTAATGCCTCTTAAATCAAAACCCAACCATCTCACCGATAGTTCCAAAGAGGTGGAAAAAAATTCAGCAATGGGAACAAGTATTGTTTCGGTGTTAAAATTTGCTGTGTATTTTAGTATGTTCCAACTGTTATATTTCTACCAGCTTGGCTTGCTAAATCTTGTTCTTTACACATATCAGATCAAAGGTACTGGATTTGGAGGCTTACAGCTGTGTATAACATTAGGAAAAATAACAAATCAGCAGACTAATCTGTGAAATTCATTCTCTAAATGTAAAAACTTGATAGAAAGTCTTACACTGTTTTGCGTATGGGTTTCTGTCTTCCAGCAGTGTTGAGTATTCCTTCAAATCTAGCTGTGACTCCTGTTTCATCATCCATTGAAACTACTGGTTGATTTTAGTGGTGAATCATTCATAAACCTGTGATCATAAGATTGTGGAATTTTCTGTATCTTCAATTTCACATTGCAAGCTTGTGGGATGTTTAAGTAGTAGGAGGAAGACTAATGTTCAATTAAACACCAGCATCAGTTTTCAATGTGGCAATTGATATTCCACTCAAGAGGTGTGAGGATTGTTAATGAATTACGAGGAAGCAGCAGAGCACTGATAAGAGAATTGAACTAAGTTGGCACATGAAGAGATTTGGGAGTACTTGAGCTTTGCTGAGGGCTTGTTATGGCTTGTGTTCCTGTAGCTTTTGTCTTGAAGCAAAAGGCAAATGTACTGAGACTATAGTGTAGAGCCTTATGGGTGTAAGAGAAACTGTACTCCACAGTCACTGCTTTTAAAGCTATTGCTACAGCCATATTGGTTTGCTCCAGCTCAAGGTTATTGTTACACTGAATAAATATAAGGATAAAAAGGGTAAAAAAATAATTAAGGAGAAAAAGTTCTTCCATGTGCCCAGAGAAGCTGTGGCTGCCCCATCCCTGGCAGTGTTCAAGGCCAGGCTGGATGGGGCTTGGAGCAACCTGGTCTAGTAGAAGGTGTCCCTGCCCATGGCAGGGGGTTGGAACTCAATGATCTTTAAGGTCCCTTCCAACTCAAATCATTCTGTGATGCTATGTTTCTATGAAGTGGCCATAGAAAAGGGACAGGGATGGCTAGAGGGCAAGAATAGGATTTGTTTGAACGTTTGTATTTTTGAAATTACAGTAAGTCTTTCTGCCAGCTTCAAGCACTTGATGCTGTGAGTTGCGTTACATAAATAAATGAAAACCAGATTTGAGCTAACAAATAGATTTGCAAGGTTACATTTTTAGTTTAGAAAGACAAGCAGTGGACGCAAATGCCAGCTTTTCTGTGTTGCTCCATAAATACACACTCTCTAGTGAATGAGGATTTACCAAAAAACGATCAAACATGCGTTTTGATTTCTGGGCTCTATTTTCCTTTCCCTCTGTCATGAACAACAGACAGGGTGTAACCATAGAAAGAACAATCCCAAATTAGCCCAGAATGGAAAAGGAAATTGAAAAATTTCCCATATAAATCTACTCTATATTCACAATGTATGTTAACATACTCTCAGGGTTAGGGCCTTAGTATATTGTGCCTCAGAGAGAGGTTAGCAGAGATGAGCCCTGCCTGAGAGATGGTGACAACAATCATTGTATTTGCACTTGTTCTTTTAGCTCTGGGAAGTACACACTTGCACAGTTATGAGAATGGCACAGCGCTAGGAGTTCCTGCTCTCCCTTGCCCGTGTCGCATCTCGTGGGTTGGTAAGGGCTGTTTCCCAGTTCCACTCCTTTCTCTCTACAGGGCTTCATGTGCCTGAACACTCAACACTGTTTTACATCAGCTGTTGGCACAGAAGGTGACTGAGGTACTTGGTCCTGCGTGTCGCAGAGGATAAGACAGAGCCTGTGCTTTCAATCTTGTTCTCCTTATGGATAACAAATAAGTGACCCAAAAATCTACCTCCTAAAGTACTAATGATCTGCCCTGTGGTTTGTTTGGATTGATGGCAATGTGGTTTGCAAGTGCTGCCCAGGCAATAAGAAAAATTTCTGGGATGTGTTACGGCAGTGAGGCTGATGTGAAGTGTTTGTACTGTGAAACAGAGACACCAGGGGGCTTTACTGCACAGGAACAAATCGCTGAGCATGATCCTGCTCCTGAATCTCACAAAGAATCTTGTTTTACATGAATGATTTCACGTTTTTCTCTTTTCATATAAATGGAAATTGACTATCCATAGTAATGTACGGAAATAAAACATTTAAAAATTTTTTATCAACTGAAGATATCACAATTTGAGAATGCCTGAGAAGATACTTTATTATTAAATGTTTGGGTTTGTTTCCTATCCTTATATAAGTGTTTTTAAGGACTTTTATTTTCATCATGTAAATTCTCTTACATGTATAAATGCTAATTGAGTTATACAAATGAACCAAAAATATCACCAAAACTTGTATTTGTTTGCCAGTCAGTAGAATATGGTAAGTTGTATAATGTCTTGATTGAAATGGAATTATCTCAGTCTACCAGCATGCCAGGATGGTGTGTAGGAGGGTGAATTTAGATTAGATCTTAGGAAGAAGTTCTTCCCTGTGAGGCTGGTGAGGCACTGGCACAGGTTGCCCAGAGAAGCTGTGGCTGTCCCACCCCTGACAGCGTTCGAGGCCAGGTTGGACATGGCTTGGAGCAACCTGGTCTAATGGAAAGTGTCCCTGCCCATGGCAGGGGGTTGAAACTGGGTGATCTTGAAGGTCCCTTCCAACCCAAACCAGTCTGTGATCTATGATTATTATACCTGGGTGCTTATTTCTGTGCCCAACAATGTGTACCTTATTTACATAACCACAGGCTGGTTATTTCATGTTGTAGAACAGCCACATTAGCCATGATGTGCATAGCCACAGTAGCTGTAATGCAAATAAACATATCTTGTTTTCTTTCTTTTCCCCCCCACAGACATTTCAAGCTGTTTACTGCAGATATATATGATGCATCTATTACTTCAGGGATTTAAATGATGCACAATCCCTTAGGAGGGAGATATAAGGTAGAAAGTGGGGCAATGAAATTGTACAAGGAAAAGTGTTTAAAAAGCTGAAATTATAGAAATTGTTTCCTGTGGTCATGCTTATTTAAAGCATACATCTTGTCTTTAAAAAAATATGTGCTCACATTGAATCAGGCTTATCCTTAGACACTGAACAGTCTCACAAATCTCTTCTCAGTCCCTGCACTGAGAACAGATTTGCGTTCCCGTAACTTGATTTGTTGTACCATTTGGGCGTCTGCTTTTCAAATTAGCTTGAAACACAACATTAACAACAATATAGGACAGTCTGACAAAGAAGAATGATGAACACCAGTTAGAGGGAAAGAAAGGCAGGGAAAGAAGGTGAAATGGATGTGATGGGGAAACATGCTATAGAGTTGGTTTTGATGCACTCTGTAGATTATTTTTTTTTGCTAATTTTTTCTTAATGAATATGTACACATTCAAAGAACATAATGTTATAAGGTACAGAATAATTTGAAGATACTTCCTGTTAACTTCATTAACATAATTTTTTAAAAAATATATTTAATCCAGGTTATGGATGCTACTGAATGAGCAAGTTCAGATCTCATCATCATGTTTCTTAATGGGAAAACTTAATGAGGCACTGTCATGTAATTTAGACCCCTAAAATATCATATGGTAAAGTCTGAGATCAATAGCTAAAAGGTACAGATGTTTTATGTGCTTTCTGTAAGTACATTAAAAATGTTTCTTCATAATTTTGGGAGGTGATTAGTGATAAAGATAATATACGATGAGCAATTTTGCAGAAAATTACCTAGACCCAAGGCAGTATCATGCTGTTACCAGGCGGCTGACATGCTGTGAGATGGGTGAACAGGATCATTGTGTGTCAGACACATGAGTATCTTGTCTGTTCTACTTGGCTGAGTGAAGCCAGAAGGGTCACAGTATTTGCATAACGTAGGCAAAACTGAATTTTCTGCTCTGTAGCACCAGGCCTTGCAGGGGGTTTCTTGTGGCTTCAGGCTTTGAGGAAGGGAGAGGATCAATTGCAGTTTTGGTGATTAGGACAGTGACAAAGCGAGTGGGAATTTCTGCTTTTGTTTGCAGCAGTAGCTACCATGCCTCACCTCCTAACACAGCAAAGCCTGCTTTAGCAGGTCAGATTTCAGCAGGTCAAACACTTTGCTTGTTCTTGGAGAGACAAAGGAGACACAGGCTATGATCTGAATTAGTTTTCAAACAGCTGATTGTCACCTACTCTGGGAAGATGGAATCAGCAATGGAGAAAACTCATACTGTAGTGTTTTGTTATCCCTTGTTCATGCTGTGACAGCCAAATTTTTCTGTATGTCAAAACCTACACCTTTTTCATGTCTGAAACAGGCCTTCAACTTAATTCTACTAACCCTGCTGCAGTTTGAGATGCCGAATGCTAGCCTAGGGCAAAGTAACAGGAGGTCCATGGTGGATGTCTGTGAGAGAAACTAGAGGTCTCCCTGAAGCCTTCTCTTCTCCAGACTGAACTCAGCCTGTCTCCATAGCAGAGGTGCTTCAGCCCTCTAAGCATTTCTATGGCCTCCTCTGGACTCGCTTCAACAGATCCACTTCCTCCTTATGTTGGGGGTCCCAGAGCTGAACGCAGAACTGCAGGTGGGGTCTCATGAGAGCGGAGTAAAGGGGGAAAATCACCTTATAATAATAGTGCTTGTGGGCTGTGTACTGCCTTTGATATTTTTAAAATGTATCAAGTATATTTGATCTGAAAGAAGTGACTGTTGCATCTGAAATGAACCAATGGTTTGCATTTGTATGGAGTTTTGGTTCATTTTTGCCTATAGCATTACGCTGTGGTGTTTAGATGTATTGCTGTCTGGCTGTGTACTCCCTTTCGTTTAAGACGTCAGGGTGCTTGCTGACAAGTGGGATGGATCCTTGACAAAGACCAGAGGCTGCTGAGTATTAATGTTTTTAATTGGCAAAGTCACCTCCCATGCAGGAAGTCTTTCTGTGCCAGTCCTCAACCTTGGCACCACATACCTCCAAATGTTTAATCACACCTGGCTGTTCACACGTATGTGTCAAATAGTAGTGGATGAAAGGGAAGCAGAAAGTTCAAGGACAGTATTGGCTCCCTGCAAACAGGCTGAATTGCATTGAGCACTTTGGAAACTCCTATGAGAGGTACCCAAATGTCATTAGCTGGGAGATAAGGGCAGTCCTCTGCTTGTTCATTAGATAATCGTACCAGCAGGGAGGTACTGGGTCTCAGGAAAATGAGTTTGCTTTTAGCATACAGATTGTGAAATTGCCTCAGTCTGTTAGAAAAATGAAGCTATAATATTGACTAATTAACATCTGTAAACATATAAAATAACTATTGCATGTAAATCACTGATACAGAAGTTAATTTCTGAAATATGGGACAATGGAAAATAAATCAATACTTTAATGTGTGAAATTGCATAACCCCTGGGATTTACTTCGCCTGACTTCACATGCTTAAAAGTTAGAGCAGATGAGTCCAGGTCTAAAGGACTGGTTTCATAAGTGCAATGTGGTACTATATTTGGGTTTTTTTAAGAACAAGTTAGATAAATGTCAGGAGTTACTGAAGAATAGTTGGCACTGTCTCAGGTTAGAGAGGAAGACTCTTCAGCTACATATTGGCATGGGGAAATAGGCCAATGCTTGTGGTTTTCTGTTAAGACAGGAAAACCTGAAAGTAAAAAATGGCTAAAAATATGTTTATTGTCCAAGCTGAAAAAAACAGATAAAAATGAGAATCAGGGGAAAGGAGGTTAGGCTTGGTCATACTGCTTATACTATTTCAGTGGTTGAAAAGATATTAAAGGAAATTCACATGAGTATAGGTAATAGTATTCTGTAGTAATAGAGGAGAAAAGGGAGGAACTAGTTGCAGGGCCTACTTCATACGCTTCCTGAAGTAATCTCTCACTTTTTAGCTATTATGAAGAATATCAAGAATATTTCATTGTGCAATCAGCATCATAGGCCAGCAGGATTTCAGCTGACTTTGATTTTGTCACAGTCAACTTTTATGTTGTTTTATTATTGTCCCCACAAAATTTTTTTCAATATCAAAAAAGAAAAACCCTGTCTGGCATCTAGAACTTCTGTTGTTAGCATTTTCTCAAGAAGTGGGTCAGTACAAGAAACCATGAAGAGTAAGTAAAGCAGACTGCTGCATGCTTAGCAGCAAAGTTATGGTAAATGTAAGGTAAGTTTTTGACTTTGAAGCAGATTGTACTTATAAGTAAAGGTATTCCAACTCCTGAAAACATACCAGGATGCATAAAAATGTGCTGGATAAAGATGCAGAGTAATTAAAATGGAAATATAGATATGTTTAGTCCCCACAGGGAAAATGTTTGGGGGGAGCTGATGCATCATTTAGTCTTCTGAGCACCACTGGTATAGCATACTGCGTGGAGTCATTCTTCTTTTAATTTAGACTCTTAATTTTCTACCTTTCCTCTGTTCTCATTACAGAAGACAGACTCCCCTACTGGGTGCCTCTGGACAGGAACCTAGCACCAGTAGTCTCACTATTCTTCCAGAGGAGCCTGTACTTTCTACTGATGGAAGAAGGAGCCCGAAAACGGGGGTTAGCACCTTCAGGAAATTTAGGTGATCTGAACAACTCCCCTTTTTCTGAACTAATTGATTTTGGCCCTATAAAACAGCACTTCTGGAAGGTGCTGAGCACTTCTTGATGCTTTTCTCCTTTTCACAGACTGCTGTCTGCTCTACTCATTTTGTCAAACTCTTCATATCTTTCCACATGTCTTTATCACTGTTTGTGCAAAAATCTTCTGTACAGCTTGTGCTTAATAGAACAGTCGTCTTATATCTCTCTTCTTCACTGATTCTCCATCTGTTCTCCATCCAAACCAAAGCTGAAAATTTATCCTCTGCTTTGCATAAATCTCTTCAGCACTCGTTCCAGTGCTTTTATTGCTTTCAATTTTAACTTTACAGCCCTGTGATAGACACTATAGTAGATAGTTGTGCACTGTACTGAACTCCTAAATCATTACCTGCAAACAAATATTTCTTCATTTAATCGTTCTCCATTTTTAAGTGCATCTATATGATTTAAACACTTATTTTCAAGTAAATGCACGTAATAGGGTGTTCATAAATGGGAGGGCAGTGCTATTCTTTAACATTATATGGATTTAATTGATCATAGAATCATAGTAGAGTCACAGAATGTTTCGGGTTGGAAGGGACCTTAAAGATATTCTAGTTCAAACCCTCCTGCCATAGTATATGGTATAATTTCCCTAACCCTTCCTAAAAAATTTTAGGCGTCCAACAAGATGAACTGGGATCCTCATTTGTTGCCAAACTAATTGTGCTGAGTGCTGATAGCACCTTCGGGCAGATATAGTTCTTATTTAGGGTCAATAACCCTAGAATCATACAGCAGGGGAAAACAATGTTACTCAAAGTATAACAAATCCAAAAGTTCGTTAAGCATCACAGAACTAAGTTTTTAAATTTTACAGCCAGTTATTCCCTGAAACTAATTGTTTTGTAATCTAAAAGTTTATTTGCCTCTTTTTATCTCTGCCAAACCAAACCAAGCCAAACTTTGATTCAGAGAAGCTCCTTTCACTACTGATCTTCTCAACATTCAGATTTACAGAAGGCAGAGTGACAATGATGTCTAGTGATAATTACAAGTTGTGAAGCATCTTTGATGTGTAGACATTTGCCGATCTCTGCTAGTTAAGATTTTCACCTTCTCATAATTCCGCTTTTGTCTGTTGCAACAGCACAAAGGCACGAAGATGACACAAGGTGGAATGTTAGTGTTCCTCTAGCAACAAGGAGGTCCTTATGAATAATGTATATATATAATGAACTCAGAGAAACTGTACCGTACAAACAGAGGTGTCTTGGTATGTTATCAGCCAATTTTTCCTCAAATTCATATGTTTAGAGTGCAGGAATGTTTCTTAAACTGTACTTTTTGTGTTTCATTAGCCTCATTTCAAGTGGACCAAACGGTGGGACTACCACCCACAGAAGATAATATTTGTAAGAAAAGTTTTCTTTTAGTATTTTCTTTAGGTGAGCCTAAGTAGTCCTTTAAAACATATCTGCCCATCATTATAGTTAGTTATAATCAAGTTTTATTTAGCATAAGCATTGTAAATGCCATATACTGTTGTGAGACACAAGGATGATGTTCAAGTGTATTTGCAGGATTGGAAGCATCTGCTGCTTTGAAATGTGCTATGTCATTTAGGAATCTGATAATGCCTTCACTCATCATACTATGTCTGTGAACCTCTGTGTTGCTTACTTGGTTTCAATGATTTCTGCTGATTTCTGTGAAGAAAAGTGTGACTTAAACCAATTTTTTAAAGCAGTAATAATACAAATACCTTTTTGAAACCAGTTTTAATGCTAAGTAGCTGGAAATCCAGTTAACAAAATAACTGTAAGGTAATAGATGCATTTAATAGTTAAAAGGTCAGGTCTGTTTTGGTTTTTTTTTGGTTTTCAAACAGGAATACTCCTCAAGGCTTCTTAACAAGGTCTTTCTGAACAAGGTAGTACAAATATACCCAGCTACATTGCATACCTATGATTATAGGTGGTATAGAATGATGATTCCTTTGTCTCTGGGAGGACACTTGCATGAGAAGGACATTTTTTAATTCAGTGAATTGAAACTGTTTCCTTATTTCAGGAACTGAAACTGTTCCTCATGAGATTTTTGGCTGTACCAAACCTCCAAACCCATTCAGTGCCTTCAAACCACCTTCCCGACTCAGCTTTTGTACTGGATGAAGTATTATAACTGGATTTTAGCGTATCTGTGTTTTATAAACAGGTTTGCCATGGTTCCCAGGAGATAAGACTCTCTGAGAGTATTAACAAGATCCAAAATGCACAGTATGGAAAATAAGTCTTAGTAGTAGCTTAAATAAGTCTCATCCCTTTTATGTTTCCCTGAACATACAGAGTGAAGCAGGCATGCCTTTCCATGGTTTCTGCTGGGGCCTGTCCAGCAGTACAAAATGCTAGGCTGCACACATGTGGGTGCTCATTACACTTTATTTGTCTCTTTCCATTTAGAGGATGAACAGTTAAGGAGTTCATTCATTTCTTCGGAGAACCATAGAATCACAGACTGGTTTGGGTTGGAAGGAACCTTCAAGATCATCCAGTTCCAAACCCCCTGCCATGGGCAGGGACACCTTCCACTAGACCAGGTTACTCCAAGCCATGTCCAACCTGGTCTTGAACACAGCTGGGGATGGGGCAGTCACAGCTCCTCTGAGCAACCTGTGCCAGCACCTCACCACCCTCACAGGGAAGAACTTCTTCCTAATATCTAATCTAAATCTCCCGTCTGTCAGTTTAAAGCCTTTCCCCCTTGTCCTATCCCTACATGCCCTTGTAAGACGTTCCCCTCAAGATTTCTTGTTGGCCCTCTGAGGGTGCTCTAAGGTCTCCCTGGAGCCTTCTCTTCTCCAGGCTGAACAAGCCCAGCTCTTTCAGCCTGTCTCCATAGCAGAGGTGCTCCAGCCCTCTAAGCATCTTCGTGGCCTCCTCTGGACTTGCTCCAACCACTCCACGTCCTTCTTATGCTGAGGCTAAATGCAGTACTGTGGGTGGGGTCTCAGGAGAGTAAAGTAGAAGGGGAGAATCATCTCCCTTGACCTGCTGGTCACACTTCTTCCCTCACGCCTTTTTCTGTCACAATAATCATGATAGTTTAATTTTCACAAATTTGTCTGCCTGCTTCTTGGTTGTATCTGTATTTCCACTTGTGTCTGAGCGTGAGGTTAATCTGACTAAACGTAAATGTGTTTAAACTAGTTACCTTAGCTTGCTTTTGCAGTCAGTGGCAAGGAATAGGCACTTATTTACTTACTTAATAGAAATGGTTCACCACAATCAGTTTTCAAAATGTATGTTAGGGCATGAGTAATCTGCTGTAGAAGTGCTTTTCTTTTTTTGACTGATCATACAGGAGCCTGGATGACAAGTTCAGCGTAGACACCTGCGTTCAGCCAAATAAAATTTATGTTCAATGTCTTTGATCCTTAATTTACCTTGTAAGGTATTTTCTTTTCTGTGTGCATATATAAATCTATGTGCTATGTAAGACACTGACAGAAGACAGAATATGATGCAGCCTTTTTAGTAATTGAACATTTTCATACAAAAATGAAGCATCTCTGGAAAGTTGCAGGTTTCCATGGGATCCAGCTGGAACAGAGAAGAGAGCCTGAAGCAGTGTTCGTTTGTTTTTTTTTTCCTTTCCCAGTTTTCCTTAATGAATATAAATATTCTTTAGTTGTATTTTCTTCAGCTTTTGTGTGGACCATACACCTGGATTAGCTAGATTTTTTGTTCCTGCATGATTTTTAGCGTAATATTGTTTCTCCAAGAACATCCTGACCACAACTAAGTAGAGGCTGGTCTCTTTGCTTCAGTCCATTGACAGCCATTAGTGACCACAGCTGTGGTAAACTTCACTCTTGGTCTCATCCTTCAGAAGAAATCTTGAGGGTCCAGCCAACCCTAGGATTTAGCTATAGTGTAACCATGCCACGGATTTTACAGTTAAAATATATTGAAAATATTGTGGTGTATCTGCTAAATACTGTACTGCTTGTTCAAGTAACCATTGATATTTATAATTTATATCTTGATTATAAGGTGCTTGATTTTCATGAATATTTGTTAAATAACGCGCTAAAGCATGGAAAGTGAAAATATTGATATTTAAGGCATATTCCATACCAATTAAATGCATTAAACGCTGACGGATTTCAAATACTGCCTGACTGTTATACGCTAAAATCAAGATTTTTTCTGGATCAATATTACGTAGCATAACTAAGTTCGCTACACGATGAACAATAATGGTTGTTTTGCCTGAGCCTGGACCTGCCAAAACTAACATCGCACGGCGAGTATCATCGGCAATAATATTACGTTGTATTTCATTTAAAAAATCTGGAAAAATTAATGCTTCATAATTCACAAGA
>JANHGB010030816.1:0-27065 GCA_026283785.1 Coracopsis vasa
TGGTTTGTGTTATACCTTAGTTACTGGACTGTTCTTATCTCAACCCGTGGGAGTTACATTCTTTCGATTCTCCTCCCAATCCCTTCGGGAGCAGGGGGAGGAATGGGGGGAGTGAGCGAGCGGCTGCATGGCTGTGAGTTACCGGCTGGGCTTAAACCACGACAATCTGCAAGCCTAACCTGAATTTATTTCTAAAAACCTTGTAATATTGGGGTTTTGCCATTTCTCTTTCTCTAAGAATTTCTTAGTTTTGTTATTCTAAAAATATATTTAAAAGTATATGAAATTAATTTGAGCATCAATTTATGTCATGATTAAAGCGTTCATGCATATAATATATGAAAAAAACCCCAAAACTATTTTCAAAGATCACAAGGCTTTGGAACCTCAGAACATCATTTGATTTCTGAGGAGGAGCAATTCAGATGTTAATACCTAAAGGTAGAATGAGGTCACATTAAAGGTTTAAGGCTTTTGGTTCTGATTCAGATACAATGAAAATCTAGATAACTAAATTTTTTATGTTACCAAGCTTCCAAGTTTACATATTTAATTCCAAATTCTATCTTTTCCTAGTGTTTGCCTTGAACTGAATCTGAATGTAAGAGGATGTACCCCCTTTAAAAGGTGATTAACAGTATTTAATTAACTTGAATTAACTATTTAATCATTGTCCTTTTTCATCCTTTCCAGTTCCTGAGTGCTCACAGGAGGGACACCACATCCTCCACAAGCCCTAAGGCAGCACAAAGTTTGACTCACTGGAGCTGCAGCGAACGGCAATTCAGGACCTGGTTTGTGACCACTCTTTGCCACCAGCATGGTACCATTTCATGATCAACAACAAGCCTGCAGAAATGCCAATGAGATGTGTTGAAGTCAGTAAAACTCTGGTGAACTTGAATATATCCTGTGATGTAGTTTTCCTTTCCAGCTACCTCGGTATTCTCATAGCCAGTAGACTACAATGGTGATAGGTGGGAAAACCACTTTTCCAATGATAATAGTAGTAGTAATAGTAATAATAATAATAACAACAAAAATAAGAATGTCATATCGAAGGGCAGCAGTCAGAGACCAGGACCTCTATGGATTGGGCATTATTCAAACATAAACCAAAGTGGTTTTGCAACTGTAAAGAGAGATACTTAGTATCCACATATGTCACCATAAGATACTTTTTTTCAAGTAATTTTGCTGCTTTAAGAATGGATTCTGGCACCTAACTCTTTCCCCATATAATTTATTGTGAATTAGGAATATGTCCTTATTATAAAATCAGAAGGGAAAAAACAGAAAAATTAATATTGGAGGATATTCTTTAGTGATACAGAAGGAAAAGCTAAATTTGAGTCTTTTCCCACTATTTTTTAGTATTATTTAGTTTCATAAGTACACAAATGGCTTTCTAGAGCAAAAAACCCTCCACCACATAAATCTACTTTCTAAAAAAGACAAAACTATAGTTATCTTTTTTTATGGGTATGACAATAACATTTAACTTGCAATTATTGCTGTCAGAGCAACTTGAGACCAGCTAAAGTCATTGCCATCTCAAATAGCCCAGCTGCAGTTTAGAATACTTAAAACACACTGCTAAACAAATTTATTCAGAAAATAATAAACTTATTACCATAAATTACTTGAAATATTAAATATTCAATCTAGATTGCCAGGAAGTTTAATATCAGGTGATGCTACCCTAGCTGGAGAACCTTCTTGAAATTATCAAACAGTGTTCCATATCCATTCAAAATGGACCTGTGAACTTGTCACAATAGAAATATATCTTAATAATCTAATGTTAAATGAAATGTTAAGAGATAATTGTTACTTCTGTGGGATTTCTAACTCTCTGCATGCACAAACCATAAATCTAATTAACATGAACAAATTGGCATGATTATTAGTGAAATATTAGTTTCATGGCAGGTCATCCTTGACCGTCCCAATGCATTGTGAAGCTTATTTTTACAAGTTGCTCTATAAGTGTATGTCTATTCTATAAAGTTATTTAATTTGTCATCATATTTCAGCAATTTTGTGTATGTAGTAAGGTCTGACTGTATGAGATTTCTTTCCAACAATACATGCATTGTTTCTTTTAATCTCCTCTCTGGAGTTTTTTATTCATGTTTGTAGAGCTATACTCATTAGTTTAGTTTCTTATCTTGTAACATAATTCTTGCCGTTGGTTTCTTCATTATCCTCTGAATGACAGTAAATCCCTGCTTCACCACGCTGATGAAGGATTACATCTGTTAGATGTCACAACTGGAAGAATATGCTTCTTTTAGACCTTCACCTTCTAAATCTGCCTCTACGTTCTATCTCTTCCACTTAATTAAATCATTGTTTAATTTGGCTTTCCATTTAATTTGAGCAAAACCTGTGGAATAAAATAATTTAAATTAATAACTTCAAAGCTCCCACTCCTTAATAAGCAGTTATTATTGGACATTCCAGCCTGGCTGGAGTGAGCGGATTTTAATTAAACAAGTCAAAGAAAATCCTGAACAGGTAGAAAAGAGACCAAATAAAGCCCAACAATACAGCTGGAGAGTTAAAAAGTACATTACTCCAACACCTTGCAAAATATATTCCTGGTGATATCCTGTTGATACTGATCAGATACAATTAGCTGCTTATCAATAGATAAGATTAACTTCTTAATTCAAAGTAATAGTAGGTAAGGATTCTTGTCACCCAATTGAGTTCAGAAGGGATTTAAACTGTAATGGAGATTTAGAGGTCCTGCCCAGCTTGGGAGAGGATTGCAGCAGAAGAAACAGCATGTGCTGGGTGGACGTGAGGGAGGTGATCTCCCAGAACTGGCTGCAGTGCTTCGGCAGGGGTAGCTGACTCCCAGACACACTCTCAAAGCCTGTATTCATAATATTGTCACAAAAAAAACCCAACACAATAAATATGTGGCCTGACCTGCATACAGCTCCATAACCACAGAAAGTGTTATATTCAACAGAGAGCAGAACCAAGTCACAGACGTTATGAGAATTTCAGTCTACAACTGTGTCACAGCAACCATTTTAATGGAAAACAAGTAACAGCTCTTGAGAAGCTGCTTATCCACTAATTAAAAAAAAACCCAAACAAAACAAACAAACAAGCAAACAAAAAACTAGTGGAAAACAAAGAGAGGGGGGTGAAGACAGAAGAAAACCCCAAAAGCTTTTATGTCAAAGATAGTGAAAATATGAATTGTATTCCTGAATTCTCCATCCCTTGGATCCAACTGCTGTCCATAAATATATTCCTCCAGTGGCAAAATACTTCTGATTGAAACAGCTTTCCAATTTAGGCTTTGCTTGCTGAATTTCCCTGAGGGGTAACGAATGATCCTGACCTTCCTTCCTCTATTTTTTCCTCACATCTCCCCTTGAGCTTCTGAAGGAGGCACAGCAATTACTGGGTCATGGGCACGGACTCTGGGTCACAGTGACTTCCCCATCCAAAACCACATCCTAGTAGAAAGGCAACACAAACTTGCAAATTTTATATCTCCAGATATTGAGACTGCTGCCTACACATCACAAACATGAGTTTGTTCTTCAAGAACTGGCAATTTCCCTGTGAAAGGCAGAAACACTAAAGGAAGAAAGCATAGGGAATCTTTCAGTAAAATTAAGGCACTGTACTGAGAAGCAAGAAACAATGCACAAACATGGCCAGACCTAGTAATAAAATGACCTTCAGAAGAACAAAACTGATGTAAAAATTAAAGCTCAATAGAAAATGTATTAAAGATACAGAGAAGTATTTAACAGTCAATATAGGAAAAACATACAGTAGTTACGGAAATTCAGGCTTCTGAATAATAAGAATATAAGGTATACACATACATGTAGAAATGGGCAATCCACATGAAAGGAATAAATACTGAAAAGAAATGTGAGAGAACACAACCTGCTAATATTATTGCAGATCTGCTCTACAGTCAGATTAAAGATCAATCTGTGGATTTACAGAAGCGCAGTGTTTGCTGCTAACTGTAATGCAAATCCAAATGACACACCACGCTAATGACAGGCAGGCCTTGCAATGCCTGCTCATGCCTAATGTGAAGTTAGAAATACAGCTGGAAATGCACTTCTTCCCCTCATTTACATGAGGGTAAAAATGCATAGATTATACTCCACCTTAAGGAAAAATGTCAATTAAGAACTTGATTATGCAAATAGTAATTGGTTCTGGAGCCAGCAAGAATACTGTGGATATCACATGCACAAGTAAGCTTCATTACCTCTCAAAACAATGCTAGTATTTCCAGCTTTGAGTAGTCAATTGTGCACACAAGGTGATAAAATGAAAGAAAGGAATTAAAACCAGAATCACTACTAGAACAACTGTCACTAGCAAACACTTGTCCTCTGGAACAGAGAGTTTGTGGCACTATATTCCTTCAGTGGAGAGAGTAATACAGATGTTACCGCACTGACCACAAAAATCACTGCATTCTCACTGCTGAAGTAAGACACTGGTCTCACTGGTCTCCAGATCTCCTGAAATGCACCTCATTAGCCAGCAGTCCTCCCACAACACCCATCCACACAGATGGTCCAGATGTATGGTTCAGCATTTATATATGTATGCATGCAAAAATATGCACACTACCTGGACTGATAGGCTCATCCCATGTGTACACGCAACACAGGCACACACACAGATATATACCTACACAGCACCACATCCCATCAGCTAAAGTTGAACCTCTCAGAGCAGCCACTGCCTCACTCTTGGTTTCCTCCCAGTCTCAAGGCAGCACCTCACTTTGGTTCATTTTATTTTCTGCTTTCCTGTTGGCATGCATGGCAGGAGCCTCCAAGTGACCTCTTACACCACAGCAGAGTTCCACTGGCCCCAGGTGCTTGTCATTGCCAGCAGCTGAGTGTGTTTGTCCAGAGGGGAGGGCAGGACCAGGGAAGTAGTTTCAGCTTTGCATGTTAACAGTCTCCAGCAACCCCTAGTTCAGGGACTTCTGGATTCAGACATGGATTGTGTGAGACTTTAAAGTGATTTCTCACCCATCAGCCAGTCAATTCATTGTAATATTTTAGCATCCACAATTCTGCAGCAAGGATTTCTACAGGTTAGTTACAGATATGACACTCTTGGAAATGCCCAGTAACACCTGCCTCTGATGGTATATCAAGATTACTTCCAATATCCTTCTTCAGAAATTTCATTCTCTAAATGAGAAAAAAACCCTCCAAATTTGTATATGCTCTACATTCAGGTACAACTATAAATATGGCAAAAGAAGGACATGTTAAGCAGTCAGGGCTGATGTTTTCTCAACAGTTACATTTTTAACACTATAAATTTAGGTTTTAATATATATACTAGGCTCAAACTTAGGCTTAAATGTTAATCTTCACTGTATAAAACAATGTCATGTTAAAGCATGTCAAATCTAACCTGCCTATGATGCTTAATACTGTGGCCCCCCATGAAGAAAATTTACATTTTCCCATGTACAAAAACGTATATTTCCCCATTTTTCAGTTTAATTTCTTCCTCTACTTAACATGTTGCCGAACATTTTATACCTGCAATCAAAATACAATAGCTCAACTGCTTACTATTAATTTTTTATTTTGTTTCAATTTTTATTTTGCTCTGAATCCAAACCTACTTTGATTTGCAATTGTTTCATGAACTTTAAAGCTAGTGACAATTTCAAGATGTTATTTAATCTGCAATTCTCTTTCTCGCAAGCATACGTGAATACTCCAAATCATAATGGTAGGCATGAAGAGGTTTTGTTTTTCTTGTTTGTTTTTCAGACATACGAAAAGCCTTCTGCAGAAATTACAATTACAGCTTCTATTGTTCAGAAGCATATACTTAAAGGAAATACAATACAGGCACTGGTTTAATTGCTACTACAGATATTCCTGATGTAAACTGATTTCTGTGGAGTTTGGCCCCAGATTTAAATAAAAAATGTTATTTACTTTAACTTACTACAAAGAAATTAAAAAGAAAAAAAAAAGTAAAGTTTTGAGTGGATAACAGATGCAAAATCTCAGTGCTTTAACTGCCAACCACCAGTATCCCAAAAAGACTTCCATCTCCATCTAACTAAAACAATGCATTTCTCACATATGGTGCTACTTATTTTTAACGGCATAATTTCAGTGCAATACCCAAGTGACAAGAATAATCAAGCTTGATTTCTTTGTGCAATTATAAAGAGCCTTAGAGTGTTCAATCAATCAAACTAGTTGATTCTCCAAAACCCAAATAAATGGAAGGAGATATCATTGGATTAAACAATAATGGGTTGTCCCATTGTTTTGGCAAAGGGGGAACAAATTTAATATTTTTTTCATTTAGGTTTTCTGAACTGAATTATTTAAATGATAAGCTGGTGCCTAATTATGAATCAAAAATACTCTGTGAATGCTTACCTGCCATTATTATATAGATTAATTAGGTAAGATTTATAAAATGCTTTGAAGATTAAAGGCACCACTTAATTATAGTTGGATAAAGTATAAAAGATACTGAGCACTATAGAAGCCTGGCAACAGCCTAAAAACTTCCTTTTGTGTTAGGTAAGTTCTCTTTCATGCAATATGTGTCACTGGTTACCTGCTGCAGATGCACTGAATTACATAAATTTAGGGTTTAAAACAACCTAGTTTACTTCACTAACTTTCCATTACATTGATCAGTTGCAAGTCCAAGTAAACATGTCAACTAGAGTAATCGAATGTTTGTGATCTGTTGTACAGAGTGTTAATCAGACATTCACTGCCCCTCGCCACCAAGGACACTGCTTAGAGACATACATTGGAGGCAGGATTTGTAGGAAGAGATGCTATTTGTCATTGGATCTACCAATATACTCAGACATGATTGGACAGACTATGGGCACACGGGTGTTTTCCAGTGTCGCTGGTATTGTAGCTTATTTTTCTTGCTTCTGTGTAGCTTTCATTTCAAGTGAGAGACGGATATTTTGCACATCACAGCAATAGTGCTGCTATGCAGTCTACATTATGTAGATCACCTGGAGAACCCCAGCAAAGCCGTGGCCTGATCCTCATCACTGGTTTCCCACCAGATGAGCTCCTGCGTGAGAGGCTTGTGGCATTTGCTCTTCTGTGGTGGCAGCTGTATAATTCCTCTTCATCATTTCGGAAATGCTGCTGAATTACAGTGTGAGATTCCCACAGCTCTATGCTATTCTTAGAGCAGCAATGACTGTAGTTATTGCAGGTAAATGCTATACCTTGAATGCCAATAACTTAGTACTGCTGTATTCAGTTTTCTGGTTACTCTTCCAAATTACTGCTACAAAATTTAATGCTAACTATACCACAGCTGAGACTTGAAAAATTGGCTCTTTGAAGTCTCTTCTCCTAAGCTTTTTTTTCCTAAATATTTTTTCTTTGTTTTTCTCCGCTCTTATCTCTGCTGCTGGTTGAATACCTGAATATACATTTGTCCTTCCCTTCTCAGGTCTGTTTTCTAATTCTCAGAGGCCTCACGCAGCAAATCCTTTCAGCTAGCGTGGGACAACTTGCTTGACTCAGATGGGCAGCACGTAGCTCAAAGAAGAAAATAAATGCATGTATGTCATAAAACTGCCAGGAAAACAGAAATACTTGATTTATACTGAAATTCTTCCTTGGCCAGCCAGTAATACTCTATCATATTTTGATAATAACATATTTAACTTGCTTTCTCACAGTCTGATTTTCCCTGAGTGCAAAATCGGTCAAAAGGGTTCGTTATTGCTTGCAATTTGTGCACATTATATAACAAACTCTTTCACTCAAAGAGTTTCAATGCGAGATTTGCCAGAACAAATCCGGGGCGCTGCAGATCACAGCGGGGGTTATCAGAAAGCCTGCACACAATGCTGGCGGATGACGTCAGTGATGCTAATCCATACTTTCTCAAGCACTGAACTGGCTCAGAGACTTGTGGTGAGGATAAATACAAAGAGGGAGAAGATCACCATCCTCTTATTTCAGCATTTTATTTTTTTTCCTCTATGTGTTAACAGGGAATACAGACCCACTTTTATGTATGGATCACATTTTGTGCTTTTTTCACAGCCACAATGCACTGGAATCTGTCTATTTATCTACATAGCCCAGAGCACAGCAGACAGATGTGTGTCTCATTAACGAATTTATCTTTTCAGCACTGCCACAAGGCAAGGAAGTACTATTGCTATCTCAGCCACCTCTGCCTCTGGTTTAGAGATAAGGAACTGAGGTACACAAAGAGTAAGTAATTTGCCCAAGGTCAAGCAGCAGCCAGGGAAACTGAGGCACCACATGTGCCTGGCCAGAGGCAGCCCAGCAGCCACACTCCCAGTAGAGCAGCACTGATGTGTGGAGGCCGGTTACACCATTAAAGGCAGAAGCAAATGGATGCAAAAGCTTATTTTGAACAGCAAAAGATCTTCTACAGAAAATTGTTATTTTTTAGTTTGTTCAGCCATGGGTGCAAATGTTCCTTGAGAAACAGGTATTTGCTGGAGACTGAGTCACCATAAAGCGATAAATGTCACTTTTCAGTAACTGAATATCAGTAAATGGTGGCAACGGCCCTTTGCAGTGGTTGTTAGCAGTATTAGGAATGCTCTCCTTGCAATGAGCAATGCTGGCATCTCTTCTCTTCCTTCTCCTCAGCAGCAAGCTGCGGTGCCAATCACAGAGTCATGGGAGTAAGGAGGTCCCCCATGAGGGATGGGTAGGCTATGCTGTGTCTCCTTACCACACCATTTTCCTTCAAGGCTTTCTGTGATTTTACATACACACACTGAGTTCCAGTGCTCTTTTATCTCTTCTGCTCTGCACTCCCCTATTCTGATTCTACCCAGCTTGTGGGATTCACACTTGCAAGATACACTCACAAATATCTTTTTGTTTTAATGTAATTTGAAACAATAATTATTCAGTCCAGCAATCTTTACTCACACATGCATAGAATCATCATAGAATCATAGAATGGTTTGGGTGGGAAGTCTCTTAAAGCTCATCTAGTTCCACCCCTTCGCATCAGATCTTGCTCTCTAGATTAGAAGCTCACCAGGAAAGAACAAATTCCGGACATCTGCATTTTTTCCAACACAGAAAGGACTGCTGTCTCTTAAAAGCTGTAAATAAATAAACAGAACAAATTTCTTACAAAGTTACATACAATATGGCTTTTAAATAGAGGAAAGGAGGGGATTTGTCTGAAATTCCACGTAAAAGCATTTTCACGCTGATCTGCTCCTCTCCTTCACTAGTGCAATGCTGGCACACTATTCCTCCCTGGGGACCTGCTGTACTGGGTGAGTTCCAGTGCCTTCTGCAGGGACACTGGGGACATGGCCCCTCTGCTTGCCCACTGTCACATCTCTGGGGAAACAAAAGACTTTGGATAATTTTAATGGTGTCGCTCTGGAATCCTTGTTTTCAGAAGCCTGACAACAGCTAGCTCCAAATGGAAATCAGACTGTGTCATACCATATGCTTTATTTTCTTCAAATATCTTTTTTTGCCTGTGTGTGAAGCCCCCACTCCCCTGTCCCTGCTTTCTGGCTCGCATAGCTCCCAGGTAAAATTCAAACTACAGGAGGGCACTGGCACATGACTTAATAAATTGATCCTTTGACATTTACCGCTTCCCCTGCTGTCACAAACAACTTTGATCTTAAAAGTGAAGCAGCAAACCCAGGCCAATGGGAAAAAATGGTGGGTTGTTGTTTTTTTTCAAGGTGATATACAGTCAAATGTCCACATTATGAGGAAGCGTGTTCCCCATGTCAGACTATTAGAGACAGTTCACTACCGCTGGCTAAAGAAATGCAAAGCAATGGCAGCAGTCACACTCTGTGGAATATGACAGATACCTAAGAGTAAATTATTGCCAGTATTTGGTAATAATTTTCAAACTTCAGCTCAAATATCTGTATGCTTTTCATATTGGCAAATGATAGGTAACAGTGCAGAATAATGAGCTACCATTGTAAGTGGCTGTGTACATTTTATTAGGCTCTGATTATACCTAATCTTCTCACTGAGGTACTTAAATTAAAGACAGCTTTGGATAATCATGTCCCTTTAGGCAGTGGAAAGAGCCTGGCAGATAGAGAATGGAATTCAGATCGGAGATGCCTGAACATCCATCTCTAAGTCAGAAAAGGTAAATCTTGCAGCCTCTCCCAGCTCTGACTCAGAATGCCATAGTACTATTCAGTACCAACCCCTTCTGCTTTGGGATTTTTTATGTCCAGGGTATTCAGAGAGTCTGTTAACAGTTAGAAGCCTGAAGGTCAAAACCCCCCAAAAATTTGATCAGATGACATATATTCTGCACATGTGTTTCATATATCTTGCATATGTATTTCCCTTCAGAATGAGGCAGAGGCTCAAGCCCCAAAGATGTATGCAGTATGTGGTGGAAGGGTAGGGCAGAAACTGTCAGGACAATGACAGCTTAAGCTCTAACTGTTCTGGAGGAAGGTGCTAGTGTGTGATGCTCTGATTATCGCAGTGTCCTGCTTTGGGATGGTCCTAACAACTTCTTGCCCCTCGTGCTCCGTCAGCCCTTGTTTTCTCCCATCACATATGAGGCATAGCCTGCTGAAGTGTAATTCCCAGAGAAGGGATGTAGCCTGTGCATATGCTTTCATCTTTTTCATACAAACCAACCAAAACTAGAGGAAAACACTTTGGAATCCAGTTATCGTGTTCTTAGAGAATTTTATCTGTGTAAAGTCACCTCTCTAAAATGAATTAGACATTTTCATCCCCACTTACACAGCTTTTTTGCTGACTCTCCAAGTCCACCACACTCAAATTCTTGGATTTTAGTGATTCTCCACGGAGTCTTACCTCATTTGCTGTAAATGTTTTCTTTTGTGTGCATCCTTAGATGAATAAATGTGGGACACAAGCTCCGGTGTGGCTGCCATTGAAGTCTGAATCCCTACCAGTTCCTGGGGAAAGCAAGAGGCTGATGGCCTGTGTTACCTGGCAGGCCTTCTTTGGGAGCACCAAAGATTGCTGCTTGTTTTGGATACCCATTGCCATCAGGAACTGCAGTGAATTCTTTGTGTATTTTCTGCAGCCTACTCAAGGATGTATGGGCTACTGTGCAGAAGGTGAGGATCAGTAGATTGCATATGCCCCTCTGACTGTGTGTTCAAAGGTCCTGTAATGCATTGTACATCTTGGTGACCTTGCAAGTCAAGCATCATTCCTGGTAAGACACAGACCGTGTAGAAAATAAATCAGCGGCAGCCCAAGGTGTTCCTGAAGAATACCTATTATTACAAGTTCAAAATGTAATCTAGTGTGTATTACTGTAGCGTTCTTTGCTTGGTTACAGTTCACATGTAACCCTTCCTACTGTCTTTGGCTCCACTTTGGCTTGAAGTTGCATAGCTAGTGAGCAGAAGCATCTCGTTTTTATTGAATCACTGTATCCAGGATACTGTATCGAAGGTCTATTCTTATCTTCAATAATCCAGTATCCCCCAAAAAAAGATAATTCTGAAACTCTGGAAGGAAAAAAAAACACAAGACAACAACCAACTGATAACATCTTTTTCAAGACATTTATGTAATTGCTCTCATCAGAAATAATTTTCAGCCTGCTACAAGAGATCTAACCTCTGTTCGGTAGCTAGGAAACAAAGGAATAGCAGAAAGCACTTGCTCACTCAGTTAAACCTTCTGAACTTCGGAGCATGTCCAGGTGCATATAGATTTAGTGAGAAATGACAGTTCTTTCTCAAAAGGTAAAAATTAGCTTTATACTTTCCTTTCAGCATTTTTGGACAGATATGACTCACTGAGAAATCAGGGTTATCACCTTTCAATCAGGAAAAATTTGAGCTTAAATAAATTTTAAACAGAGATATATTAATTTTCTTATCTTTATAAATATTTTAACATTCCCACACGAAGAAGAAGGAGAAAAAAGGATCAAAGTAAGTGAGATTAATTCACTATTTGAAATAAAATAATCCATTATAATAAATGGAACTGCTCTTTAATTTCCACGATGCTCAGAAATGACTTTCTAACTGAACACAGTCATATTCTAGTCTAAGATTGGCGCTTTTTTTTAACTATAAGATTTCCACTGCTCTTGTTTAAAGAATTTTTTACCAACACCTGGGTGGCTGGTTTTGTTCTTTCTGTTGATCCATGCTTGTTTAGTAATGTAAATTCACCTGCCTTTTTCATAACAGGAAGTTTATCACTTCCTATCTATCACAAAACAGTGACTTTCTGCCTTTTTCTTACCACTTCAGTTGAAGCTTTCACCTTTTTCCTAGTCACTTCAGTGCGGCCCAGCTCTCCTGAGCTTTTAACTTCCTGTCTTTATGATGTTTCTGCAGTATCAAGTATTGGATGGAAAACACCCAACGCTGACGTGTTTTACGGAGGGTTGTTAAGTCACTGTCTTAAATTCAGTTGTTAACATTGCACCACAGGAGCCTCTACATAGCCCCAGAGCTGGGTCCAGCTGTCATTGTCAAGGATTCTTGCCAGTGTCAATCCCCGAGCCTCACCACTGGAAGCTCGAGAGCAGGACACTGGTCAGCACTCCTGAATTTAAAGCTTCATAGCTTGGCAGAAAGGAGACGCCTGGGGAAAGCAGCATACATGCTTGCAATTCTGCTTTGTCCTTCTGGAATAATATCCTGCAGAAAGTCATGATGTGAGCCACAGTTTGAGGCAGCTTCCCTTAGAAACAAAAGAGAAAAGGGTATAAACAACTGACCCTTATTCATATTTTAAGTAACTTGTTTCTTTCTCTTACCTCTTGTTATTTGCCCTAGACAGATGTTAATATGTTGGTTCTTCATTCTGCTAGAACAGCCTTATACCCTATTCTCTTGGGCTACAATAATATCACTTACACTCCTCCAAAAAGTTACTTTATCCTTTCAAAGCATCTGAACCAGCTTCATGTTCCATTTGAGTCCAGGTCTCTAGAGATGAAAGAACACCACCCTAAAGTATTACACACCTTCTTTTTCCTACTTTTTAGGTGAGCTTAATAGGAAGAAAAGTTTCAGACTTCATAACTTGTTGAAGAGTATAGAAAGCAGGCTGTATTTTTAGAGCAATGGCATTATGCTGGGCAGAGGGAGACTATATTGAGCAGACTGAGAATAGCCTGGAAAGGACCTTCACAGCGTGGCAATATGGGCTGTGTGCTCTCTGCAAGTCGATTTACCTCTGCAACATAATGATTTCTCATATCTCTTCTGTACTTATTGTAAAACTTGGATGAAAGGGCTGTGCTTCAGGGGAATGCAAAGCTGACAGCCTTTGCCGGAGTAATTAATTTGTATTAATCCCAGTGCTTCATTTCAATAACATTTACCTTACTTCAAAATAAAAACAAAACCAACAACACAATATTATAACAACAGGAAGTCAGCACACAATTAGCAATTTTTGCCTTTTTATGAAATACATTTGCTTTCTTACATGGTTAATAATCAAATCACAAGAATATAATACGTAGCATTTCTCCCATGTTTAGTTATATAGAAATCTTCCTGCTGAGTGAACGATTATAATATTAAAATAACATTTTGTGCTGCATTCATCCTTTGTTTTCTTCTTCCAGTCAAACTCACAAGCCTGGCTTTGCAGCCCGTGATAAGTCCCAAGCTTGCGCAAGGTCATGTCTACCTGAAGTGCACTTTCAGCCACCCCTCCTCAAAGGTGCCACTGCAGTACATGGTGATCTGGTCACGCCTGTCCACCTCTGGCAAAAAAGAGCAAATTCAGCGTGACACCACCCTGCATTCATTTTCCTACATAGAGATGAACAGCATAAACCTCAGCTTGGGAGACATGGTAATGCAATCCCGCCTTCAGCCAAAAAGGTCAAACAAACACTCAAGGGGATCAAATCCTTTTCTTAAATCTTTGTTTTGTTTTTATTAGTGCTACTCTTCACTCATTATAATATAACTCCTGCAGAAAAAAATACTGAAACCATTTTGCAGCAAGACTGTTAAACAGCTTTTGCCAGATTCAGGATCTGCAGCATTTCTTTGAACTGCAGTGAGTTCACTGAAGCTATTCATTTTACTATTTTCTAAAGGCAATTTGAATACTTGCACTTACATTACAGCTTGAATGCTATGAAGTTGGAATAAGTAGTAGATACATGTGCTTGAGACAATTTTTGCTCAGTACTTTTTGTATCTTGCAGCAGTGAGAATTTGCAGTATAGGCAGGCTCAGCTATATACACTCTGTAATTTTTATACTCACGGATCAGAGACACAATAACATCTTTTCATGGAAAAGAAGGACAGTATGTTATAAAATATAGGGAGGTTTATTTTATGGTCTCTTTCATGGTGTTCTGCCTCTCTGATTCCAAATTCTTGGTTCAATAGCATACTGAAAGATAGAGTTCATTACAAAACAATCTCTAAGAAGGATATTTGATGGCTTACATAGCAACACAGATCTAGTTTCAACAACAAAACAGAAGCCAATACAAGATTTGTAAAAAAAATCTGCTTCTGTATGAAGTTGTGGCTTTTCATGGTACAGAAACAAGACTTTTAAAGTTGAATTAGGTTCATAACTTTTATAGGCAGAGAGCCATTAGTGATGCTGCAACAAGCTGAAAGAATAAACAGGGAAAATGGCCTTGTGTTAAAAGTAGGTTGGAAGCAGTTTTGGCATTTTGCAACTCTTCTTTGAGATATTTAAGAAATGTGAATAAGCTTTTTCCAGTCCTTGAAAGCATAAGTCATTTATAACAGTAGCACAATCTAGATTGTTTGGGGTTTTTTTCTCGCTTCTCCTCATAATTATGCCTCCTGAATTCAAAATCTGACTGATACTTCCCTCACATACTATAACATGAAGCAGACAATTCTGCCAGCTTAAGACAAGTTTGTAAGAGGCATTTTCATCAAAATAATTTCACCTCCAATAATTTCAAGTTTTAACAGTCCTGAGGGATTCAGAGAAAATACATTTCTGTTAACTAGGAGCAACACCAAATCTTTATAAACCCATTTTTATTATATTAAGTTTTCAGTAAGCCCTTCTTTGTCCTCCCCTGAAACTACATGTTTAATTTAGTGGGTTTAGTGAGACTAAAATGTTCTCCTTGCTAGTTTTTTTTCAAAGGTCTTCATGGCCTATTTGATTAATTATAATTATCCATAAATCATCACTGGTGAAAACCAAGCAATGAAGCCTCAGCTGTAACTGAGAATTCAGTTTTACATAATAAAGCTTTAAAAAAAGCCTTTCACCATGTTTGCCATCCCAGTCTGGGTGCTAATAAGAGTCACAGAGGTAGACTTTCATCTCCAGTGGTGTAAATCTGAAGCGACTTTGTAAGCGTTGGCATGTCTACAGCCAAGGAAAGGTGATGCCACTAAGGGGAGTAAAACCCCAGCAACCAAACTCCACTGCACAGAAGCAGTTTGTAACTTCCACCTGCCCATGAAAGATGGAGATGGAAGGATATTTTCCTCAGGCAGGGAAAGGGAGGCCACTGATAAAAGCCATGTGAGAGAGGAGAGAATGAACTGGGGGCACTTTCCAGTACTCTTTCCCCTTCCCCATGCACAGCCCAATTGGTAATGTCCTCATGGCTGCATACTGACAGGATGCATGGGTAGCATTCAGAGCAGAATTTGTCCCCCAGGATGCAGAATCTGCAGCATGCTGAAAAATGCTTACTTTTTTTAGCTTACTCTTCGTGAACCTGCATGTAGCCTGAATTTGGTCTCAATGCTTTCATACCCTGAAATCAGCATCTTTGTCCATTTATTGATAAGAAAACCCCTAGAGTCAAGCAAGATTTTTTTTTTAATCACCTTTTAGGTGAATGATATCTACACTATTTTTTATCTGTCAAAAAGTCTCCAGATAATAGGTTAGTCACATAATAGAATACCTATTGATGTATTTTAATACACAGTCAAACCTTAGAGTTGAAATTTACCAGCCAACATTTCTGAACTTGTATTGACAAAACAGCCAGTTATTTTTTAATAGCCATCATGTGTGCTTTTCTTCCTCATCTTTGGGCTCCAATTTCATTATTTCAGACAGTAATGTTGGCAGCATAATGTTCACAAAACTATTGCAGCCTTAAATAAATCTATAACATGCCACTATTTCTATATAAACACTAAAAGAAGCCTACTCCATCTGATATGAAAATCCTGGCATTCCTAAGCCTTATTTATGTGACAGTGACAGAGGTCATTTCATTCCTCAAGGCGCAGCCATCTATAAATTATAGTGGCACACTGTGAGTAATGAGTTATGCTAAGAAAGAAAGGTGTTTAGAAGAAAACCGTGCAGATTTTGCTCAGCACAGCAATCCAGAAGTTTATACAGCGAGGAGCAATTGTCACCGTACATAAACTATGATGAGCATTGTAAAATAGAAATGTTTAAGCAAAACTGGCCTTTCTGAGCTGAGTGCTAGAAGTGGCTTCTTTGCCAAGCACTCTGCAACATCAGAAGAACATGCCCTAGCCAAGAAGACTAAATTAGTACCTCAATATAAAAAATAACTAATTTTCACTCACAAGGGATGAGGAGTAAAATTTTCCACCAGACTTGACAAAATCAAACAGAAATAGGAAGATCTGCCTATTTGTAGCTCACACTTCAGTTTACAATTTCTTTCTCAACCTTCAGATAGAAAATGAGGAGCATCCCCACAGAAACAGAGCTCTAGGTGAACTCAGAGATTTTTTAAGCAGAAAGGATCAGAGATGATGAGCAAAACTCTGCAGCTGATAAGACACCTTACTACCACCCTAGGATATTTTTTTTCCTTAGTAAATGAGTGACCTGCAGGCAGCCTCCACATACTGTTTGGCCATTTGGTAACTGGAAAGAGCTGCCTTCTTTATATATACTGAGCAGCAAAGTGACAAGAGCTGGACTTCCCTCAAAGACAGGTCACACTGCTGCACCAGCTCCCTCCCTTCTTCAGCCAACAGCCCACCACAGGGTATGATCTCTGTTCAAAAGATTTAAGGTCTAGTTGATTAATTAACTCAGTCAGATTCTCCCTACTTTTCCCTTTTTGCTAACCCTTCTGGAAAGCCTTTCCACAGACTTTGTTCCTACTCCTTCCTGCAAATACCTACAATCAGATCATTTCTTCAAGCTAATGAGATTTCCCCCCTGCCCTGTATTCTCTAGAAATGCTGTCCTTCAGCTCTGCTCATCCTTTTCTCTTTTCATCAAGGCTGTAACCCACAGTTCCCTCCTGCACACACTCACCAGCTCCCCGCAAAGCAACTCTTCAAGGCTTTTCTAACTTCAGCCCATTAGTGTTTAATAGAGTTGACAAGGGCAGCCTGGAAGCCCTGGCAGCCATCGTGAGACACTCTTTCACATGGTGTGATTGATTCCCTGACCAGCCCTTCACCTGCAAGCCATGAGTGTGGCTGAGTGACTCTTACCCTTGCAGCCCCCGTTTGCCTTTTGACATAGGTAATGTAGCCAGGAGGGTAGATCCAATCCTGGAGTTACGAGAGTTAATCACCCACAGCTTAGGCATCTGCACCTTACAAGCAGCATGCAGACTTTCCTACCCAGTGAAGGGAGGAAGTGGGCCTTCCTAAATGTTACCTTACATTGAGAAGGGAGCTTCCCAGAGGTGGACAACATAAGTTACTGACTGCCTACAGCATCCCTGAATTCCCACACCTCTCAGGAGATTAGATGTTCAGGTCAGGAAAGTGCCTCCATCTGCTTTTTAATCCAGACCTTCAACTGCTACTGAGATGTGCCTGGCTATACACAGTTTCTGAAAGATTAGTACCAGTAAAAGTACATATTTCAACTTCAAACCATTACTGTTGTCACTGTGAGGCCTCTGCACTACAATACACCTCAGGTGCTTTCTGGACAGATGGGAAACGGGTAGCTGGTCCTCCCAGCTGTGAGCTGCATGCATGTCCTGCCCTTCCCAAGGGAGCATCCCACCCACAGGGCATAGGCTGCACTAGGAGAGGAACCAGTGACTGCAGGTAGGGACCTGGACATGCATTTGCTTATTTTCTCTGGTGACTGTTTAGGTAAAACATACAAGCAGCCCTGATGGCAGACCCAAACCCAGTACTCCCATCTGCCAGCTCTCTGTTTTGGGGAGAAGTGCTTTTGCTCCTGGGACAGTGTTGAGATGGGTGGTGACACCATTTCTGCCAGTGCTTTGAGAAGCATGTGGCTGAAGTTGGCCTTTCTGAAAGCTCTCAGAATTACCTGGCAAATGCAGGAGTCTTCAGGTACCTGAGTGATCAGCAGTGATAGGTTTCAAGCACCAAACAAGCATCTCCTCTTTTGCCTTTGGGAACACAACCCATTATCTGAGCACGGCTGGGAGAAGCTGGTAAAAACTGGAGGCATGGGCATGCTAGATGCACTGGCAAGTGTCCACTACCACATCCCAGCCTATGTTCCCCATGGTACATTCAGAAGTAATTAGGGACGCAGAAAAGGGTGAAACTGGAGGTGGGTTTATGCTCAGAATGAGCACAAACAATTGACCTGGGGGAGCTTTGGATTCCAAGAACCGTGGGGGGAAAAAAGAAACAAAAAATTTTGATATGCAAATTGTTATGGGGGGAATTTGCCAGAGATAGTGAAAGGTCCTAGGATTATAACAGTTTCCCAATCTGTTTCCCAGAGCTACTTGACCTTTCCCAAATTAATAACTGAATTCTGTTTTCAGTTAAATACGCTGCTCACAGGGTTCATTGCAAAATAGGAAAGAACATGACTGAGTCTGTGTAAGAGTAGAAATCTGCTCCAATGCACAGGCAAGGAGAACTTCTTAGCTTCCAGGGCCTTTTTCTGGTCAGAATTTTATGCTTAGGAGTAGTTTTCTGCCCTATACAAAGATCTGTTAGCACACAGTGTAAAGGGAGCAGCTTGTGCCTGGAAGCAGTCTGGTCATCCTGTCTGAGAGCATCCTTACATTTCTGTTCCTTTAAAAGGGATGATGAAAACATATAATTTGATTTTTTTAACAGATATGATGAGTATGTGGAAAAATACTGCCTAACCTGTCACGGCCATCAGCACACTGCTGTCAGTGATGCTTTCATCTCTTTGCTTTAAAAAGGAAGCATCCTGAGATGGGGGTGGGGGCAGAACAGAAAGAAAAAGTTGATTACTGAACTGGAGAAAAGAGCTAGTATTTAGCTGAAGGCAAAAAACCACCTCCTCAGAGTGACTATCATAATAACTATGTGACAAACTATCAACTTGTAGCTCAGTAGCCATTGAACATATCTGCTGATTGTGAAGCATGCACCTAACAATGTAAATGCACTAAAGAGGAGGAATAGTATAAAAGAGAGAAGTAAAATTTAACTCATGATGGCTGTCTGTACATTTAGAATTTGCCAAGTTTGTGCTTATCTCCAAAAGCACTGAAGACAGAACTGGAATGGACTGATTGATAGTCTAAGAATGTCTCGGTGTGTCATCACAGAGTAATTTTTTATTTTAGTGTTCCGTGCTTTATCAATAAAATATACCTCTAAAATATGTGTGTGAGAAAATACAGTGCTCACAGGGAATGAGGCTGGGTCATGACATTTCCCAGGATGTCACTTTGGTGAAGATCACTGAGAGATGCCTCCATTGGTGCTGGACATCCTTTTACGTGACCCTGCTGCCTCACACGACAGCTCCCTCCTTGGCAGGAACACTCCATGTGGTGTGCTCAGAGGGAAGTCTCCGTGTGAACATTTTTGGCAAAAAGCATTAAAGCCAAAAGTGCAAACAGCCTGGCAAGTGTAAATATAGCATCTGCAATGCAGATGCATTCTCTTTGCTCAATGAGCTCTCCAAGGGGATGAGGGTTTGGTTTGGTTTTTTTTAGTAGGGGGAATATACATTGTCTAAACTCTTTCTCTGCTGTCACCGCCTTGTCAGATCCCAGTTTTGCAGACTGCCCCTGTGGCAGCTGCAGGAGAAGCAGCGGGAGGAAGATCAACGCTTGCCTCCTGCCTTTCCAGCAGAACTGTTTTGAAAACTCTGTAAGCTGAACAGCAGCCTTTAGGGAATGCTTGAAGATAATAAATATCTCATGATAACAGGGGACTATTGCCTTGAGGGGACAATGACGTGTTCTCCTTTGGAGGCAAACTGGCTAACTATGAAGTATCCGAGGCTAACTGCAAATTATCTCTGTGAGGCACACCCAATAAAACCACACAGCTTTCATCTAGTTAATGTAAGAAATAAAACCATTTTCACATGGCCTAACTGGCTGGAGCTGTCAGCAAAAGAGTGAGAAACTTTCTGAAGGTGAAAATGGCCAATGTACCAAAAGGTATGTAAACCTGGGACTGAGTTGGACTGGAAATAATCCACCTTAAGAGCACAGAAGATACCTAATATTCCCCATAGCCATACAAATGATGCTGTGTTGCTGCTGGGGCACACTTGTGCACAAATGAGTTTGGAAAGATGATTCTCAGTTTGGCAGAAACTCACAAGTTGATGGTAATGAAGAGAGATGTTCAGGGTGGTAAAAGAAATATTCCAGAGTGATATTCAACTCATGCCCATGTGACCCTATGAATCTGGGAATACCTGGGGTTTGAGCTTCTTTTGCTTCTACTGGTCATGAGGGTCGTGCCTAAGCCGGTAGGCTTAGAGCAGCATGGACAGTGAGTGATGCTGGAAAATCCATCAAAAGGAGTTTATCACAATGGAAAATAAATTAGATTGGTCCAGTTCCTCCTCATGGGTTATTCAAGGCTTAAAAAAGGCAGTAGTTACAATATGTCACCTGACTTATTTGGAATTGATTTAGTATATCACAATCTGTTACTCCATTTCCGAGACGAGCTTCCCCCAAAAAATTCTGAACTACAGTTTCAGAGCCTGTTGTCATTTGCTTTAAGGAAAATTTCTGTAGTTTAATCTTATGATCCTGGAAATGATGTTAGCAGCTTCGGTTTTCTGAAACCAATGAAACATTAACATGGCAGATGGTGTGCAGGCTCAGAAGAGATAAAGGTTGCGTGACTATGCTAGGAATAAAACATAAACGTTCTGGTACATTGTGTTTGGTGGAGTTTTTTGGTTAGGGGAAATTTTTAGTATATTATTTTCTTACAATACAAACGCTGTAGGCACATCTGCATCATCTTTCATAATGCAGTAAGAAAAACAAAAAAAAGCAACTTCTTATATTGCTGACACAGTTTCTGTAACTGGATGACTGTCAAACTAATTTAAATTAAAAAAAACTGTTTACAAATATAGTACGGAGAAAGGATATTTGATCCATTGGACAGACTGAAGTCCCAAGGGCTAATGTCTTATCCTGACAGTAATGTCCATGAACAATGTATTTCTCCCTAATTAAAATGAGTTAATATCACTAACCAAGATGCTTGAAAAACTGTGGAAGAAAACACATTGTAAGCATTCAGTGTTATTAACTGCTAAGACAGAAACCATGTTTCTTTGCATCAAAAATTCTTCCAAATCTCCAGATTTACATAAAAATATTGTTAAAGCCTAAACCTCTCCAATATATTTCAACAGTAGGGAAAAAAGTTTCATAATTCTGATCAACAGAAAGATGCATAATTATATGAATTTTCTTCAAGGAAAGGTATAGTGTATGTTGTTTATTTATCATAGGTCTTTTGCACTGTCACCGCTTTTATGAGGAATACTGCTGAGCAGCTGTCATTGGCTGAGGAGAGCAAAGGTTTCTATGCTGGGATTAAGGTAACGCCAATAGCCTTGATTTACTGACTTGGCATATCCTTTGGGAATTTATACATTATCAGACATGCTCTGAAAAACAAGACACAGAAACTTAAGCCCTGATCATCATAACCAGTGCTGCTTTCATGTTTACTTTGACAAAATGGCTTTCAGTCTGTTTGTAAAACACTCTAAAACACTGATCAGCACCATGTGCAGGTGGACACTAATGTACCATGAAGAATATGCAGACCTGTATCTTCTAGTAAATATACACCAATGTACTCTGGTGGTTATATTTATGTTATATTATGGTATTATGGGAAGGCACACCTGCACAGATGATTTGTTGTAGTTCAAAAGTGAAGATAAAAATGACTTTTTATGGGCAGGCACTTAAAATACTGAAGATAAATTCACACTGAGTGCAAAACCCAGGTCTAATCCCACTCAAGGATTACACTGTCACTGGCAGTTCAGGAGATTTTGAGATCTTCTGAGCATCTAAGATTCATGCCTCCACGAATGGTGTTTGAAAAATCTGGCAGTCCTTTCTGTCCGATGTTTGAACAGTCTCAAGTTTCTTGGAAATGTCAGAATTTCCCAGGGAATGGAAATTCCCATTTCTGACTAACCCCAAGCGCTGTTTTCGCTCTTGTCCCAGGAGAACAGACAGACAAAAATGGCACAACCTGAGCTCTCTCCCCAGCACATGAGACACCGAAGCTGTAATGTATTATGCAGAGAGAAATCCATCTTCCTGCCATAGTGAAGAAGAGGAATAGGGCAAAAATTGCACTCACTTTGCACATGGAGCAGAGTACAGAAGCAATTAGACACTATGTATGACAACTGCAAACATTTTCTTAATTGCCAAGTATTTTAACAATTTCACCTTATAAAGTAAAAGATCATTATTGTGAAGATTACTATTATCAGGATTATTACAAAGATTATTATTTTACAAGCAATTCTATATTTTCATAATTGATTAAAACCACTCACAATTTCATAAATATCAGTATTTTCTAATTAATTTGTCAAAATTATCTAAAAATTATTTTCTTATTTCCGTTTTTTTCCAGAATCATTACAAATTGCAGAGGATGGCAAAGAACATGATTTGACCATTCTGAGCACAGTACCCATTGTCTGTCCACAGCATGGCAACTCCTGTAAAATTACTCTGCAGCTAAGCATTGAGGATTTGGGTAAGAGTTTTATATATCGGCATTGAATCAATGTGCTTACTTTTTCCTGCATTTATGTTACAATGAATTCTAATAGAAATTATAAGATGCAAATAACAACAAAGGGCCATAAAATCAACAAGCTAGGTCATATATTTGATTGCAAAATAAAATAGATGATAACACCATGCAGGTTTCTTAGGGGGGAAAAAAGAGTCTGACTAGCAGAAACCTGAACCTTAGTCCATTGAGATTTATGGATGAAATAACTATGAGTGCGAGAACTTATTTTAAATTCCAAGAGTACAAAATTCCATTTTAAGTTTTTGTAGCAGCAGTGATCTTAGGTAGAATAATTTCATTAATTATCAATAAGAAGCTCACTTGCAGATTTATTATTCAGTAAATGTGAACTGAAGCCTTTTTTCTTTCTTTTTCCGGCTTACAGTTTTTGTCTAACTTAGTACAGAAGAAAAACATCATTCTCATGCTTATATATTATCTTCTTTCTAAAGGTATTTTTTTTTTACTTGAAAACATTGACAATGTCACTTAGAAAATTCTTGCCCTTTTAACCAGTAAATGCTTTCCTCAGGTTAATCTGCTGGAATATCATGCCTAACCAAGGGGGACATATAAATACTTACTTTCCATTTGCAGTAAATAAATCACCAAACCGTTCTTCTAAAAAGATGTTTATTTCTTTTTCATAGGTGACTCAATGAGAAAAACATTTTAAGATAGGATTACAGCAACAGTTTCTCTACCCACAAAAAGCCAGCTCAAAAAAATGTTTGGCAAAACCTAGATAGTTCCTGGTATTTTTCCTTTTCTAAATCCCTCTCCTTCCTCTCCCCACCATCAGACAAGCCCTTAGAAGAAAAAAATAATTCAAATGGTATCATAACACAATGATCTTAAACTGAATGGCACCTTATGGTTTCAGCAGCTGTGTTGGCTCTCGTATGTGAAGTACTTTGCATTTATCCATGGCTCAGTGCTGCTCTGTTCTACATACTGCTCCTGGCTTAGAGTCTCTGCTGGTCTATCAGGGAAACATCCGCTGAGCTCATGTGAACAGATTTTCTTAGATATTTAGTAGCTGAAAGCACAGGCTGGTGTGGGGGAGGGAGACACATCTCCAGTCCCCATAGACTCCAAGCAACTTAGACACCTACCATTTATGAGGATCAAGGAAGAATTAGTCACATAAACTGTCAAAGTAATTCTTTTAACTCACATTTTCTCTGACAATGAATGCATAGTCCAGGAGTTCTCAAGTGGGGAAGACTAAGTTCAACTGATCACACTGAAACTAAGGCTAACCCTTTGCCAGGGTCTTCTCCAGTCCCACATTATACATTTGACAGGAAGAAAGAAGGGAGGCAAGACCTACGGAAGCAGCTTTGTTTTCAAGCTGTTAATGGGCTTGATGTGTTGGTGCCCAGAGATGCCAGGATGGAGGCACAAATCAGCCAGTTAACTCATCTTTGAAGGAAGTTGTTACTGAAGTGGAAATCAACTTGTTTCTGCAGCTGAAACTGATAACCAAGTCTAGCCCTTGATTGCTGCATCCTGAGCCTGTCTCCCTGGGTGACACTTGGGTCGTTTATGATTAACTGAGATACCTATATATACTTAAGGTTGAGTATCTGCTGCTAGTGTTTGCATAACTGCATGTTTGTTTTGTGCCCTTATTGTCTTTAGGGTCCGTTAGTTTATCTGAAGGCACACTGTGGGCTTCTGAAAAAAGCAAGGTTGGCCACAGTGGTAGAAACTGAAAATAAAATCTACTTTAGCTGAGATTTGTTTATACTGGATAAATTAACTGACAAGCTCCTTGTCTGACTGAATCCATAAAATAACATTGTTGTGCTAATTATGTAGGGAATAAGTGATAAGAAAGCTAATTACAAGCACAGAAATATCTCTCCAAGTTCAGACAATATCATAATGAATGTCAAGGCACAGTAGAGCCACTGGAGTTCAGCTTCTGTTGAGTTTATCATTACTATTTTGACAAGATGATTTTCTTTGATTTTAAACTTTTGTTCCGGGTTGCGAGCACAACTCACAGGGCTGTATTGGCAATAACTGTTCCTCATGGAAATCTCCAATTTAATTGAATCAAGAACCTTGAAAATGAGCCAGGACTTTTAAATAAAATGTGAGGCAGCCTTTTAAGGACTTGATATGAGAGATAATATATTGTTAACATTTGTAGGGTTTTTGTTCAGTTCCTATAGAACTCTATATGGTTAGCTTAAATTATATTTTATTATTATTTTCCAAAAGGAATAAAATGTAATGGGTTAAAACTTAAACAGGGGAAGTTTAGATTGGATATAAGGAAGAAATTCTTTACTGTTAGGGTGGTGAGGCACGGGAATGGTTTGCCCTAGGAAGTTGTGAATGCTCCATCCCTGGCAGTGGTCAAGGCCAGGTTGGACAGAGCCTTGGGTGGCATGGTTTAGTGTGAGGTGTCCCTTCCCATGCTTGGAGGTTGGAACTAGATGATCTTAAGGTCCTTTCCAACCCTAACTATTCTATGATTCTAAATGCTGCAACCCTTCACCTTCAAGTGATATCAATGTGGACTTCTCTGGAAAATGATGGGGGAACCATATATTGCATAAAAGAATACAGTCCCTTCCAGCTGAGTCAGTGAACGCTGCAGGATCACAGGGTAACTGTAATGAGGCTTAAGAGGCTGAGGTGTGTTTAAATGGTATTGGCAGAAGATCAAATTCAAGAGTGAAAATAGAAAGTAAACTGGATATTTTAAAAGAAAATACCTGACAGAACATAAAAAAATATAGTTGTTTATTAAACTTATAGCATGAAAATAAATTATATATCAAAGCCTGAATAGTAAAATTTTAGAGTAAAATTATATTATTGTAGAAATTTGATTATCTTTTCTTCTATTTTTTTTTTTTTTTTTACAAAATACAGTACAGTACATGAGAAAGATCATAGATTTATCCACCATAATATGATATATACCTTTCTGTAGGTAGAAAATCTTGTAACACTCAAATATTTTTCTTCTGGAAAAGTGAGTAACATGCTTGTAAATACTAGCATAAAGTATGAATAAATATAATTAACTCTACTTTGTATTCTTCAGTTATTTACATTCAGTCAGATAATTTTATCCACTGTCAGCTTCCAGGTCTCATTTAATCAATTATAATATCATCTGCATGATCATAATATTCATTCTGGTTGAACTTAGTGGTCATATATGGTACTAAATACTGTGTAAAGTGATGGTTCAGTAGTGAAATTCACAGAGCCAATGTCTTTATGTTGTGAATTGCCCACTCCTATTATGATTAAATAATGTCATTTTCAGACAATCATGCAATGATTTATTAAAATACCACTGACCAATAACTTTTTCCCCTGAGTTAAAGATTATCCTGTAAAAATGGCATCATGAAAGCATATATTCAGGTGCAGCAGGGCAGACTGAGAGTATAGTCCTTGTGATGGCACTGATCATCTTTCAAAAGGATTTGTTGCTTTACCATTATTACACTCAATCTTTCTCTTGCAAATCCTTATGCACCAAAACAGTTTTGGGACTAAAATGAAAATAAGTAGAAGCAACAGATGAAATTCTTCACATATCTAAAGGTTTGGATGAGTGTAAAGTTAAAGATAAATGAAAAGTTATTATTTGCTCCAAATGTATCTCTTGATTTGTATCCCTCTGTATCTCTCACTTTGGATTTAAATGACCATTTACCTTGTTTTAATTAAATAATAAATAATGCAATCATAATTGAAGAAAGGATTCCAATTTCTGCAGTAAATATTTCATCTGAAATTTTAAGATGCTGAAGACATTAAAAGGTAAAGGAAAAAAAGCTCTAGCTGCTTATCAAGAATGTCTGAAGAGCCTGATGCCATGAAGCAGAAATGCTGTACGTTCCTATGCTACAAAAATTAAGGAATAAACTTTTAGGCATGTTAAACTGAACAGAAAATGAAATTAAAAAGAATATGTGAAGTAAAGTGTTATATTAATTTGCATAGAGAGGTAACAGCATTCAACATTGGGTTTCATTTTGATCATCTAATAAAGCTGTGTGTATAGCTGTTAAACCAAATAATCAAAAGTTTTGACA
>JANHGB010030823.1:0-19100 GCA_026283785.1 Coracopsis vasa
GTCCCTGCGTCTGCCTTCCAAGACTTGGGTGGTGTGGTCAGAGCATTTGCCAGTGAAGACTGAGGCAAAGAAGTCATCTTTTCAGAGGCCTGGTCTGAAAGAGGAAAGAGACAAGGGAAAAGACACTGATGTATGGAGAGAGAGAGCTGAATGCCACATACTCCCTTAAAAACTGCTCTACAGTTCCTTTAAGTTTCGAAGTTATCTTAAGATGACTCTTAATGTCTAACAAATTACTGTCTCCCACTGCTAGAGAGACAGTTACTGGCTTCTTTGCTGCGGTTGTCTGAAATAGATTGATTGTGGAAGGTTATTTATTATATTTAAAAGTTATTTGGTTCTATGTCCTAGCCAGAACAGAAACCAGTATTCTATGTCTGAATGTGTATTGCTTATATAAGAGAAAGTAAGACTAGAAGCAAAAAGGTGCAAAATTATGTCAATAGCCTGGGACAGAGAAGTATCTGCCTGGGACAGAAAAGTATCTTATACCCTTGAATGCATTAAAACCCAAATAGTAGTGGCACTGTTTGGTTTAGGTTTTTTCAACTGCCCACTAGAAACTAGAAATTTGGGGCTGGAGTCCTAAATCCAACGGAAATGAAAATCCAGCCCCATGTTGTAGAGGCGGCGCAGCTGAACAGGGCAGGGACTCTCCCCAGCCGTCCCTTCATCCCTCTCACAAAACCACTCAGCCTCTCCAGTCCAGTTGTCAATCTCAGTCTGTTTTTTCCAGAATCCCTCTCCTAATTTGTGTTACCAGAGAAGTGAACTCATTTCCCTGTGAATCACAGACCACGGACTGGGGCTGGATGCCGTCCTATAAAACAGGTTTCTGCAGGACACATCTAAGTCCAATGCCAGTGAACTTCTATGGGTCAGTTCTAGAGGAGGTGAGACAGGTCTCCATACTCTGGATTTTCTCTCTCTTCCTGCTTTGCATTCCTCAAATCTTCTAAATTCATTTGGGCTATTTTATTTTAAATGTCTTTCTCTAAGTAGCTTGACCTACTTGCCAGATATCCTCCTTCTGTTCTCTGCTGTTTCTTTGCTGTCTCTTGCTTTCTTCCCTGAGGATGCAAAGAGGAACTAAAAAGTCTTCAAACTGTTTTCATTTGACTTTTAGTTGCATATTTATGCTTTTGATAGGTACAATGACTTAGCTCTTAATTTAGTGTTCCCCTTTATGTTTAGAGGAATTGCACTGTACTGTGTGATCATGTATGCCTTGGAGATGATTTGCCAAATAAACTTAGATGACACTAGTACAAACACCCACTGCTACCTAGTCCAGCCACCACTACAACCAAAAGAGAAAGTATTTCTCACTTTATGGACACATATTCCAAAACCTTTGAATATAAGGGCTGGAGACAATCCAGAATTGTTGCCCTTGGAGCAGTAACAGCCCTTTGTCAGGAGCAGAAATCAGAACCAAGAGCAGAGGGCAATGGGAAGCTGGGGTGCCCTCTAAACTGAGTTTGTATCTATTTCTTAGGTCTTGCCAAAGCTAGAATTCACATGATGTTATCCATACTGACTTAGGAGGTACAGCAATACTATCCTCTTCGTGTAGAGACAGCTTTCAATATCATTGGGCAAATACTGATTCTGGCAGAATAGGCACCCACACATCCAGAATATGCATTGATAGGAGGTTTCTACTGATAAAACTGCATCAGTTTAAAATGAAATCACACTGGTCCACTTCTTTCTGATGTAATTGCTTTGGGAACTGAAAGCAATGGAAGAGAAAGTATACTCTAAATATTTTCTGGCAGGAAAGGTTTCTAATCATTCAGGAGAAGAGACAGGCATCAGCATCTCAGATTATGCAGTTTCTCAGTAATCACAACAACCCACAAGGGAAGAGAAGTCATTTCCCTGAGAAAGGCACCTGGCATCTTTTCATCATCTAGCATGTACCACTACATTTCCAGATTTATCTGGTGAAGAATTCTAATGAACTTCCTGGACTACTTGTACCCTACAGCTCTGACAACAGTGTTTTCTTAATATTAAGTAATGTGGCATATTAATTAATAATTTCCATAGGACCACCCCCAAAGAAGATCACAGTTTAACTGCAAGAGATGGTATAATAAGACGCTGGATGCAAAAATTTCTTTTCCTATCTCCCTAAACCCTAAAATGACCATGAAGGTAAGTGAGAGCAGATCTGGAGGCACAGGCACCGTTTGGTGTGCTCTTGTGCATGCGGATGCCAACTTCTGCTTTGAGCCCAGAGTCAGCCCTGCACCTGCATCACTGAACGAGAGAAGGTGCAACTCTCTCTTAGCAGGATGTGCGTGTGTGTGTGAGGCAGAAGCCTGATCTTAACTGTAGCTGTGCAGCTTCTGCTTGGCCATAGATCAGCACGGCCTAATGCATGTGGCAAAACCATTGCATGGTAGTCAAGGAACAGAGCCCGATCTCCTGACATGTGGTTCACGCTCCAGCTGATAAACCACACTGCCTCTTCCATGAGGACTTTAGTCATGCTGAAAAAAGTCATTAAAAATACCTGGGTTTTACTGTGTTGGTTGTAGGAGAAGGACAGTTTGCTTTAACACTGAGGTACGTTATCCTTTAAGTAGCAAATATCTATAGTGAGGCAACCTGACCATGGAGAAAAGTGTTACTATTTAAAGCTATCCAAGACAATCAGATTCTGACAGTGAAAATAGTTTTGAGAAGAAAATCAGATTACAAATTATAGCAATTCCACATCAGAGCAGGCGAGGAAAGAACAAAGAGGCATGATATTCCTCACTGATAGAGACAAGGCTTGTGTGGAGAGGTTACCTCTCCATTTGACAGTCTTGTGCAGCTGAAGAGAAGACCTTTTAGGCACAAAAGCCCTTCAACTAAGATGAAAACTCACCATTTTGACCCAACTTTCGCTGGTCTCATAAGATATTACCATCCCCTCAGAGCCACACCTTGGTTATGTTCTTAAATCATCACAGATATGATTCCTATTTAAACAATCTTTTTCTTGAACACTTTACATCAAAGTCCATCGAACTCAACTTTTTAAGCCTCAGACAATGGAGTCTCAACTTCTCAGCACTCTCAGAAACAAGCAGATCTATGCAATAGCAGATCTTTGCACTGAAAAAAGACTGAAATGCATTTTTTTCTTCTTCAGAGGAAACAGCAACTGTTACTTCTGAATATTACAGCTTGGGTTAAAGAGAAACTTGCGTATTTCATATTCTGGCCTACTACCAAAGACAGGTAAAAAAGGTCCAAAAAGTCCTACTTCTTTTACATCAGTAATTCAAGGATGTTTTTCCCTTTCTGGCTGCTGGCTGCGCTCTGTGAGTGTGAACCAGTGTGAGCTCTGTACAAATCGGACCCATTAAGAGCCATGCAAACATGGGTGTGATGATATTCTGGTTGAAAGTTCAGTAAAGTTAAATAAAATAGGGGAAGTACTGGGTTTCTTGCATTTCCTTCAGCAGAAAATTACAGTGAGGCTCAAAACATCTAATTCCAGAGTTTCTTGATGAGCAACTGTAGGTTAAAATGCTACTGTATCAGGTGCACAAAGGAACCGGACTGCTGTACGCCAAGCCCCAGCCTGCTGGCTCTACATCTCAAAAGCCCCAAGGATGAACTTTGTTAAAGCCTTCATGTATCTCTTAAAGATTTTACCAGTCAACCTGCTTTTCCATACAGTTGTGGTTGGTGAATCATGAGGCATTTTGCATACTGTTATTGCTCTCTGCAGATTACAATGAAACAAGGTCAGCTTTTTCTCAAATCAATATCCTCGTTCAGAGGCACTTCAACTGCCTTTTGTCCTAACCTAAAATGCAAAAAGAAAGATTGTGTAACTGAAGCATACTTGGAACTTACACTAAAAATAAGGGTTACTTATGATTTGAGTATTATTCTGTATTCTTCTGAAGATGAAGACAAAATATCTGCATAAACATGCTTATAAAAGCAAAGTTTTTGACTCACATATAGAGACTTCATCTGCAGGTAGGCCTGCAGTTACTTCCCTGACAAAAAAAATGTCCAAAACACACTAATATAAAAACTAAGTGGAAGAGAATGACCAAGTCCTTAAGAAATGTTCAAAATTCTTCATGGTTAAGTAGTAAATGATGAATATTTCCTTGTAGCTGCAATATGTGTTACAGCTTTAAATTATTAAATGTGCAGCAGCACTGATGAAAAGCCTCCTCCATCAGTAATGTCTAATGGACTACTCTTGTACAGGGCTAGGGACAAGGGCTACTGTGCATCTGGTCATGTAGGCTGCATGTACTCGGTGGGTCTGCTGCATCCTTGATGTGTCAGACATACGGCCCACAGAAATGCGCAAGACCTAACTGCACTCTCCCATCTCACATCATGTAGTTGCACCACCCACCCGTCATCTGGATCACAGCTCCGTTACTTGTGACCAGTGCTATCTGTGTGCAGCTGAGAATCTAACCTGCAGAGAGATGGACAATACATGACACAAAACGTCTGGGGTATTCACAGAATACCCCAAAATTTGTTGGACTTCCTATCATGTCTTGTCCTCAAAACTCTTTCTTAATATCAAGCTTTAGTGAACCTCTCTACATATAGGACACTACTGACCTTTCAGAGATTAGGGATCACCAGCCTTCAAGCTGATCTAGTGCTTTGGCAGTGGCCACTCCACCTGAAAACACGTCCTTCCTGAAGGAAAGCAACAATACTAGACTGTCATGGTTTAACCCCAGCTAGCAACTAAGCACCACACAGTCACTCGCTCATCCTTCCCCCGCCACCCAGTGGGATGGTGAAGAATCAAAAGGGTAAAAGTGAGAAAACTCGTGTGTTGAGGTAAAGGCAGTCTAACAGGTAAAGCAAAAGCTGCACAAGCAAAGCAAAATCAGGAATTCATTCACCACTTCCCATGGGCAGGCAGGTGATCAGCTATCTCCAGGACAGCAGGGCTCCATCACACGTAATGGTTACTTGGGCAGACAAACACCATCACTACAAATGTCCCCCCTTCCTTCTTCTTCCCCAGCTTTATACGCTGACCATGACTCCACACGGTGTGGGATATCCCTGGGGTCAGTTGGGGTCAGCTGTCCCGGCTGTGTCCCCTCCCAACCCCTTGTGCACCCCGAGCCTGCTCGCTGGTGGGGTGGTGTGAGGAGCAGAAAACGCCTTGGCTCTGTGTAAGCACTGCTTAGCATCAGCTAAAACACCCCTGTGTTATCAGCACTGTTTCCAGCACAAACCCAAAACACAGCCCCACACTAGCTACTATGAAGAAAATTAACATTATCCCAGCCAAAACCATCACACATCCTCAATGAGGTCCCAATCGACAAGTTACTAGAAAATCCTGACAAAGGATGAACACTTCCTGTGCTCATTGTAAACACATAGAAAAGTTGGTTTGACTTCCATAAGCTATGAGTATTTTTAGCTGGAGCTCCTGCTGTGCTGCACTGTGTTTGGCAGCAGCTTGCACTGATACGGGAAATCTGGAAAATCCTTTGATTTCCGAAATTAAATTTGGAGAAACTTTATTAGGGCTTTTGTGTTTGGCTGAAAAGAGATTAAAATAAAAGTGAGATACAGGAGCTGACATATCAGCAGCTAAAAGAATGGGGAAGGCAGAGCCAAGTAAATGTTAATTCCTTGTGCTCAGACAACTTTAGTCAAAGGCAATACAGAACTAAGAAAAGGTATAAAAAGCTTACAGGCAGAAAGCATTCTGGTATCTTCCCTGCTAGTAGTGGGGAACTTGAATTGCTTAAGGGTTGTTTGATGTTTTCTGAAGGTTTCTTCAGATTTCCTATACTTTTTAAAAACCAAGTGTGTCAGGGCCTCTCCAGCAGTATCTGATGATGTTGAAACAAAAAACTTGTAGCATGGACTACTGTAAATTGAAGTATGGAGGTTGGATTAAGGATTTACAATGACCATTAAAATGTCCTCATTATCCTCACCTGTTTATGTCTCTGTTTATGCTCTCTGTGCTCTTTGCTCTGTGGTGCTAACAACATATTCAAAAGACCAGGTTATTACTGATTTGTGGCTTTTGTAGAGGTGGATGAATTATATGCTGCTGAGCATTGCAGGGTCTTATTGTTAAAGGTTTTTTTTGCTAGGAATAGACAGAAAGTGATCACAGTTTTTGTTACAGAGAGGATCTGGATAGATGGTTCCTGTAAAATTTGCTGAAGATATATACCTTATCCCTGTGGTGACAAGAAAGCGTATCTGCTGTCAGGTTCACTTGCTTTTTTGGGCACTCAGAGAGAGCTTCCCACAATTGCAGAGACACGTGGGTGAAGACAGTTTCATTTTGGCTAAGTTACCATAGGGATTCTGCAGCTGGAGCTGCAGGAGAGTAGGTTGTCACTTGTCATTAGCTTTGTTTTGATCCTGCGGGCCAGTATGCATCTCATATACTGCCCGGTTAACTCCTCTGCTGCTGATGTGTGGAAGGATGGCCTGTGAGCTGGACTCAATTCCTGCCTCTGCTGGAGCTCACCTGGTCATTTCTGCCTTATTGAAGACTGAAAGCAAGAAATAATAAAGCTGTAGTAAGGATTAGTCAGACAATGCACTTGATATTAGGAATCTGTTGCAGCCAGGCTATGGCATCCCATTGCCAGGACCCATTTTCACGTAAGTCCATGCAGTGCATTAGAATAGCTTGCTCTTAGCAAAGAGACCAGGGGATTAGTAAAGTATTGTACTTGGTGTCCACAGATTTTAAGGGATGCTACTACCTCTTTATATTATTTTAAAGCTGCCCATTCTTAAGGTAGACTTGAAAATTTTAGCTTCCAGGCATGCTCCAAGATATGTTTTCCCTCTCCCATGCCTGTGAGAAGTATGTTCACATAGTCTAGGAGACAGGAATACCAGCTGCTGAAAGAAACATCACATGTAATTAAATGAGAATGGTTGGGATTCTCTTTTACTTTACTCATTTCAGTTCCTTTTAATAGCGTCTGACACTCAGTGCTTTGTGTGTTTCTTCAGAGACTGGAATGAATGTGCTGAACATACTACGGACAACAAAACCTGAAACTAAAGAAATGCCTGTGTAGCAGAGAAATTCCAAAGGCAATGGACAAAACCACAACTATTTTGTCACCAAACTAATGCTTTGTTAACTACTCTGCCTGGACTGTGCCCAGTCCAAGTGTATGTGGATAGATGAGTAAACCCAGAGAATGGTGAAGGATCTGGGTATACAGTGCACTGCTCTGAATTATATAAATCACACAATTTTCAAAGATCCTTCTTATATCAATACTAAACTGATATCCTGTGAAATTGTCCCTTCTTTTGAGCCAATGTAAAAGGAGCCAAAACAGGTAGAATGCAGGAGCCCTGAGCATTCTCCACACAGAAGGAGATGGGGAATCCAGTGAAGGCTGTTGTCTGAATGGAAGGAGAGGAGATGGCACTGATGCTAATCAATGCTTTTAGTCTCTCACAGAGTACATACTACAAAAGCCAAAGAAGATAATTATTTTTAAAGGCAGTTTTAACACTTAATGGACACAGTAACGCAAGCTCTGGTGAATTCAGTGATCTGGAAAGACAGTGCACAGCAGCCCCTGTTTGTCTGTCTGCCCCAGAACAGGCTGTCCCCTTCACTCTCATTTCAATTCTAATGAAGACCTGCATTTGTAAGGAAGACAGGCTGGAATCCAAATTTGAGGCTCCTATTTTTGCTTCCAGTAAGGAGCTGTACGAACTTCTTTCACAGCCCTTACCTTTGCAGGAATGGCTGCTATTAGTTACAGCCTAAGTGATATAGTAGAAGTGTGCACATTAGTCTTTCTCATACTGCACATACTTCATGCTGGCTTCCTTCATGCAAGGTTTAGCAACTGATACAGTACATTATAAAATCAGATGTTTTTCCCTGAGGCTCTCACATGCAGTAATTAAATCAAACACACATAAGTTACACAGTGGAGTTGACAATGATTTGAAACCACTGTGCTTCAAATACTGGGTGATTGTACATCAGTACAGGCTGATCATTTTCTTCTAGCAGTGGTTTGTTCCAGTGCAGGTTACTCAATTCTGCAAAGATTTAGGCATCCTGGTGGCATTTAAACTTATGCTTTACATTATGTATGTGAATAGATTTAGTTTGTTTCAGTGTAATACCATTTACTTAAAATGAAACATATGTTCGCTCGTTTGCTAGTTTGCAGCCAGTTTTCCTAGGATGAAACCCTAGAAGGAGAAAGGAAAAAGAGCTTTTATGAAAGAAGAAAGAGGCTGAGCAGCATTCAAAGCAGCCAGAGCTTCAGTCAACAGAACAGGGCCACTGAATAGCAATGTAGCTGCAGTTTGAAGAAAGAGGATGCGGGGCATCCCAGAGCCTTGAGCAATCTGGACTGAATCGGTTTTCTTCCATCCATTTAGCTTGAGCTCACTTTGGATGAGCCAGCTGAGCTAAATGCTTCAGAGCTGAGCGTGAGTAGGGCTTTGGTCATCACTAAATAGTGTGGAATGTGGCCTCCTGGCCTGCCTGGATTTGTTAATGGAGACTACAGTGCAAGCCAAAGAGTTGCTAAGTGGGCCATTGAGAACCTGCCTGAAATGTGATACAATAAAAACTTTGGAGAGGATCTTTCCTCTCCCTGCACAAATGCAACTGAAGTGAAATATTATAGTTTTAAAAACTTACTTGCAAATATCTGTCTGCTTCAATATAATATTTTGGAGGTGAAACATAGCTTCAGGGTAATAGTGGAAGCACCCAAACAAATTTAATAGCAAAGCCATACATCTGCATTTTGTTTCAGAGATGCACTAGAAAGCAAAAGTGCTTTCGTGACTGAAAGCCTAGTTATGTGACAAAATTAATCTTTATGTAGGAGAACACTCTAACTGAGAAAAATTCCTTCACTTTTTCTGAGCTGGAACCGTAGACAGAGGTTCCTTGTGTTAGCAGTTAGACTGGATGGAGTCACTATCCCACACAGCCTGGAAATTAAGAATGGTTCTCAAGGAAATAGTATGTGCTGGTTTCCAAAACACTTTTAAGCCTCTGAGGTTACTAAGGAAGGCACAAAGGTCAAACCAACAGTCTCCACCACTGGAGAATGGGAAAACAGGTTACACACATAAGGAAATGTTATTTTCCTGTTCTGTGACTGGCGTTTCCTGGTGCCTATGTGTAATGTGTATCTGTGGGCCCTGAAATGAAGTTTAGCTGGGAGTCCTGCATGAGGATATTATGCTTCTTAAATGTGTTTTGAGTAACCCCATTTCCATTCTCCACTGACACATTTTTGGCAGCTTACAGGCACAGCCAAGCCCTGCAAAGCACTGAAGTAGGGACAAAGCACAGTAGCAGGGGACTTACCTTTACTCTAAACACACAGATTTCCTAATTACTTCTTCTTACCCCCTATGGTTTCCTCAATGCTTGTGGAGTTTCAGAATAGAACTACTACTAAGAAATAGACTCCACCTGCACCAGCTGCTGGCTAACAGTTTCACTCCTATCTTCTGATCCATACTAATGTATATTTTGGCTAGTAGCAGCAGGCACAAAGCAGATTCTCATTTTCTTTTTAACCTTCTCCTATCTTCCGGGAATACTCAGCTATTTATAATCCTGACAGATGTTCTAAGGAAGCCTTCTTACAGCATGTGTTCATCTTCCACCAACAACTTTGCATGCAAAGTGTGGGATCATCCCTGCAATCTGCACCAAGTTTTCTTGTGTCTTGATTTATCTCTTACTGTCATGGAGTCAAGTGTGCTGTTTTAAGCCACTGCTGTTCATGCAGTGACTGTGAAGGATGGCAGAAGGCTCAGGCTCCCCAGTGTAGTAGCCCACAGTGCCAGGAGTCTAAGCAGCTTCATTTTCACCACTGCAGTACCAGTCCAGCTCCACATGATGCTGCAACACAAGTAGAAACTTCCTACGAGCATCCTGTTCTCAGGCAAGAACAGCAAAAAGAAGCTGTTTCTGGACTCACCAGCTCCTTTTAATATATTTGCTCCATTGCACATGATGAAGCCAGAGAGCATTATGTCACTGCAAGCATCTAATCTGTGCAGGTTTATTAAATCTGTTTATTTACAGTCTGCATGCTCTCCGTATTTAACACAGACTTCCCAACGATAAATCTTTGTTCTAAAATCAGCTTTCAAAGAAAAAGGCCAGTAAGAAATGGACTGATTGGTATATTAAGAGGGGCATCTGCATCTCGATGCTTCCCAGTTATCTGTTGCTTAGTCGAGTGCCTCAGCATGCAGCTCTGTAATTCAAGTAATAGATATGGCAGCTCTCTTTAAAGCGTAGGAAGCAGAGAAGTGGCTCTACTGGTAGGCAAAATGTGACAGCCATTCCTTTAAAATATTTTTGTGTTGGGTTAAACTCAGAAAGTCCACAAAAGATCAAATCATACTTCACATTTTGCATATATGGTCCAGTGATAGGAGATGATTTGGGATGCTCACAATTCAGGATGCCCAGCATGAAGCATTTAAGGGAGCTGGTGAGTATTAAGTCATTTCTGAGAATTCAGTTTTCCCAGGATGTCATAGGAAAGTGCCAGACTTCAGTGCTGATGATTTGGTGATACCAAAGCAAACAGCAATTCAGCACAATTGAGTTTTACCTCTCTTCAATCAATGCAATACAGCAACATCATTGACATACACAATTAGTAAATTGCCAAGGCATTCTTTTGAGCTGTATTTTTGTAAAAATACTATAAACCTTGTATAACAAGATCAGGATTTAACCTCACTCCTGTGCAGACAGACCACATTCTCTGGCAGTATTTTCACCCTGACTGTATTGCCACAGCACTAGCCGTGATGGAAAAAGATTTTGAAGGACCATAAACAGAGAGGAGTGAGCAAACCTGAAAATGAATTGCATGACAGAAACTTTTAAAACTTCATTCATTGAGATAATTTACCTATAAAAATATATATACTTAATGGAATTTATTTGTTGCTAATTCACACAACTCCTAGAGGAAGTGGTTATGAAAATCCAAGTTGTTTTCCATATTTTGCTTTGGTGCTGTAGTGAAAATCCAGTGCTTGAAATCAAAGGTGCTGTATAAGTAAGTGTAATGAGATGCAGGAAAAGGAATCTTGTAAAGTCTAATACAACCAAAATCATATAATACACCATGTGATCAAATCTCACTGGAGGCTAGAAAAAGCAATCTTATATGATTTGGTTATCATTAGACTTGTAAATCTATTCTTATAAATGCTACCATGTGCCAGTATGTATTAGTCATATCCAACTGTCAATATAACTCATTGTTTGAAGAAAGCTCTCAAACTTTGAAATAATTAATCAAAAATATAAAGTTACATTTTATTAAGTTACAGCTTTTTAGTTTACTTCTTAGATGGATGAGCTGGACTTATTCATAAACTGAATTGATACATATTGTGATTTAAATTCAGAAAAAAACCAAGCCTAGTCTGGCAAAACAGTTGTGATTTATTTCATGTCCTGTTAGCCTGAAGGTGTAACAGGATGGAAATCTGCATTAGGAAGTCCAGAAAATGTGCAAACCCTTTGCAGTGAGAGTTTAATCCTTGCTGATACTCAGACACAGCAGCACTTACCAAGTTTGAAGACACAGGCACTGGGCATAGCTAAGACCCTAGGACAGTTCTTTGTTGGGGACACATCAAGTCACCGGCCACATGTGCCACTGCAGGGCATAAAAGCAAGACAGATAGCACTTGCTCTCCTGTTATCCCCTGTCAGAAAGATGGTAATATTACAGCTTTCTTCTGTGAAAATGACTGAGATATCTCTTGTTAAATCTGTCTGAATCACACTTGCACCTCTTGCTTGCTTATTCCAGATTTAGTATTTTCTAAGTCAAGGCTATTTCACTGCCACTATCGGAGCTGTCACCAAAAAGAGTTGTATTTTCAATTATAGAAACACATGGGATATCACACCTTTTGTTCATACTTGTCATGGAAATGTTGCCAAGATTTAATCCATTCTTACGAGTTTCATTTCAGCCTGAACTCCAGAAGAAAACCAGCGTGCTTCATCATGTAACAGTACTTTGCTGCATGGCTTGCCACTCCTTTGCTCTAGAACCATCATCCCTGTTTCTTTTTGTTATTTTTGTTAAAGAGTGTTATAAATTGTCTTACTAGAAGTTAAGGATATATCCATACCTACCACAGCAACTCCTGCACATTCTTATTTCTCATTTGATGCTCACATCTCCAGGACTCTCTTTCACTGTTGTGTTTCACTGCTCTTCACCCAGCACTCACACCCTGCAACCTCCCACTTTCTGCCTCCAAATATTTGTGTCTGCTACTCCCCAGAGTACCTCTGGTCTGGGAACATGCTGTTCCACTCTGGAACACTGTGGTACCCCTAATTTAGGCAGTAATTTGCACACTAGAATATACGTAGTAGGCGTAGCAGACCATAGGATGTCTGCCACTGCTATGCATCCTTTGCAGGAGGATGGGGAAGGGAAAAGCAGCAAAGATATTTGTAATTAATTGTTTCCCCTTGAAGTAACAAAAAAACATACCAAACAAGTGTGTGAAGTACATAAGATTTCTGGAATTTTGTGAACGTGTGGCAACTCAATGGTACATGCGTAAGCTCTGCAGCAGTGGGCATTTATTCCATGCCTGGATTCAAGAATTGCTGATGCAGCTCGGTTTTATTTTCCATGGCAGTCTCAGTAACAATGACAACTTAAAAATTAACAACTTTGACAGATCAGTTTCTGGATTATGCTGGACTGGGGTAGAGGTCTGCAGTTCCTTTTGAGCCATAGTTGTATTTTGATCAAGGCACATTAATATCATGACTTGATTCATAAATAATTGATGTGGCTGTTACACTGTTTTGCCTTTGATCTTTTCAGAATGAAACAGAATTCAACACATGCAGCGTCTTGAGACATGTAAGCAAATAAAACTGAGGTATCAGCAGAATATATATTGACACAAAGGCAGGGTTTGACAGCACCACTAGTTTCACAGAGGAGAAAGTTAGTGTACGCTGGAAGTTTGAAATTATCAGTTGAAATGTCCTCAAATGAAAACTATTTTGACTCATAGTTGAGACAATTCTTCTTAATAGAGTGTCAGAAAAGGTATTTTTTCTTTTAAATCTTCTCATCTTCTCTATCAAATACAAATTTGGCTCCTACCTCGACTCTAGCTCAGCAATGCTAACTCACTCTCTCTCACGTCAAGTCAGTCCTCTTTTGTACAAAAGTAAAAATCACAGCCTTTCTCTCTCACATCAGTCCTTGGATACTAAAAGGGTCTAAGACTGTGGAGCTAAAAAGGTCTAAACCAGAGCTCTTAAACTGCATAGAATCATGGAATCAGCAAGGCTGGAAAAGACTTTTAAGATTATGAAGCCCAACAATTACCTCTCGACTGCAAAGACCACCATTCCCTCTCTTGACCTTGAGTGGGCAACGTTTCCATCCTGCTGGTCACTTGTAACCCAAGCACCATCATGGATCTCTTTATTCTGAAATGGTACCTCTATTCAGCACAGGACTTCTGCATGTATAGCCCATCACCACTCACACATCTCACTCTTTAACAGGAAATGCTGCCTGCGTCTCTGATCTGCTCCTGGTGTCAACCAACGCTGTCCTTCTAGTCAATGCCATGTACACTTAAAAAGGTTTTTATATATCTTAAATACCAGCAAAGCTATGTCTTTCCAATTCCTTCCTTAACATACTGCCTTTTGTTACAATATATACCAAGGAAAGAAAAAGAAAAAAGGCAATAATTAGGCTTCTGCTACACTATGATTATGACTTATTCTGCTGATTAACCTGATCTGTCTCCAGCCTATCTGTTTACAGTCTTTTGGACTGCAACCTTACTCATACACATAGGAACAGAATCTATAGGCTATAATTATGAAGTATGTGATCATACCTTGGAATGAAATAATATTATACAAAGATCCTGGGTATGGTGCAGGACAGTCATCAAAACCAGCCTGTTGACTGCGAACTTCTCTTACAAAGCTGAAAATTAACAGGCCAACAGCTGCTGGACCTATAGATGGGGAATACCAAAAAGAAGCTTGAAGGTAGAGTATGATGCTCAATATGTGATATCAACGAAATACTGCATGTAGTTCCAGAACTGATTTTTAAATACCACAAAAATACTGTTTGCATGTCACGAGCAGAGGGTATACCTGACTGTGAGACCATACTAGTAAGTAAAGAGAAGAAAAAACATTTGTAAGTGAAGAAAGGCAGCATAGATTTTTCTGTAGATAAAAAAGCTGAGTATAGGTTGTGTAGGGTTAGTGCTAGAATGCTTTGAGAAAAACTATGGTTGTTATAAATACTGATAAAGTAGCTGAAAGACATGAAGAAGAAAGAGGTCAGTCCTACCTGGTCATTTACTGCTACCCAAAAGGTACTGTAAGGGAAAAAAATCTGTATCTACTGAGGTTTGTATAGATTTTTTTCTTTAAATCATGTATTAGTTATTGTAGTTGAAAGAAACTCCAACACACTGGTGATAAATGCAATGAAAGATCTACTACCTAAAACTATCTTGCATTCCTTTGCTTATCACTTAACAAACAGACACCTTTTATTAATATAGAAATGAGAGATTAATACAGTATCACTGTTGGTCTTATTGGTTAGCTGCTTTTATTCTACAAGCAAATTATTTCAGCTCAGCACAAACAGCAAATCAATTTTCTGCTTACTGTCATTAGCACTAATCAATAATTAATTAGGATTATTAAAAATTGTTAGCATGGAATTTTTCTCCTCTGCACTTATTTAAATGCCAAATTTATTTTGCTGAGAGGTTGGCATAAGACCGAGACAGTTGCATGGCCATGGAAAATAAGCTGAAGGAAAAGTTCAAGCTGAGAAGCAGATAGGATTTCTTATTAGTCTCAGTAAGCAGTCTACCTGCCCAGGGAGAAATTTAGCTGCTTTTTTACTTTTATAGATTAAAATTGTGATATTAAAGTTTAGTCTACAAATGTGATGACTCAGTTGCCGTTTCGTTCTGCAGCCTCAATATTTAGTTGATTTTCTATTTAAAGATTAAATTAATTTTCAATTCTACATTGATAAAAATGCTTTGGGGTCTATCTCTCATAATTTACTGGAAGCTAGCAAAGAAAACCCCACAGGAATGATATTGCTGCGACTATGAAACAGCAACCGACTCAACCTCTTTTAAAATAATACCAAGCCCAGATGAAAGAAAACTGGCTCACAACAGATGTTTCAGCAGTTATATGTCCAATTTAAGGAAAGGAAAACTCTCCCAACAGATTATGCTCCCTGGGCATGTGAATTCTGCATCACAGATGATACCAAGGAAGAAAAAAAACATTTTAAACCTTTTAGGATGTCATGTCCCAGCGCAAAAGGCTTTGTAAACACAAGTAAAGCTGTAAGTCAGGGCTGTCAGCAGACTCTGTTTAGGGGTTTAGGGTACCTCAGAATATGGACAAGGATAAATGCAGTGTGAGTTTCTTCTTGGCACTATGGGGAGTTAAATATAGGTGAAAACAACTTCAGGTTTACTTCAATTTACACTGGAATCTAGAAAGCTCCTGTATAAGTCTACAGTTGGGGAAATGCAGTTAACATAGACTTAAAATATGGAATTAATGAAGGTGATAAGGGATCTCTAATGAAGTGTCTGTGTAAACTGCCCATGGTGGTACTGCGTTTTAACTGTTGTAACTGTGGTTAAAATCACACAATCCAGTCAATGTGGCTGTGGAGCCCTCATCCCAGCACAGCTACCTGTGTCTGGATTGGAGCAGTAATGACCAGATGCCACGGTTTTGGTCCAAATGACCCATGAAAAAATGGGATTATGGGTTTTGAATATCAGAAATGCATATACAGTAATATTAATCATCAGTGACTCTCCCAGCCTGGATCTGCATGTTTACTTTTGGTTTATTTCTTGTTAACTGAGGTGCTTTACCCTGCTGTCAGCGCACTGGATAGCCATGTCTTTTTCCACATCACATCTTATGAGCGAGAGAGGGGCAATTCCTTTTAGAAGTAAAACACTTTCTAGTTTTGCAGTAAAACATGGTTTATAGAAGTGCCAGTGTCCCATCTATTATGATACTATGCCACAAATTTGTCTGAACAAGCAGCTGGAATTTAGCAGTATTTGGCTATGGTGATATTTTTATCAAATCTCATTTGGGTATCTCAGACTCTAAATGGTTCATCATATATCTCTGCAAAATCTTTTGCATTAGATGCTATGGGAGTGTTTAATCCACAGAATTACTGTTTTTAATATTAATGAGTTATAAATAAGAGATTACTAACTACTAATTCCTTGAAAATCCACTGTTAGTGATTATAGTCACTAATGATTAGAATCATAGAATCATAGAATAGTTAAGGTTGGAAAGGACCTTAAGATCATGTAGTTCCAACCCCCCTGCCATGGGCAGGGACACCTCACACTAAACAATGTCACCCAAGGCTCTGTCCAACCTGGCCTTGAACACTGCCAGGTCACAGAGTTATAAGCACTGCATAATTAGGAGAGGCAGTATTCCATGAGACTGCATCAGTGCTTTCTACCATGGTAGAAATTAATCTGGGATTTTCTAAACAGGATTAACCACACATCTCAAATTTCTTCATAAACAAGGCACAGAAAGCTAAGATGAAATGCCAACAAGCATGAACAAATCCTGCTACAAGCAAACCAAATTTTAGCCATAATTATCCCACAGAAGTGACATTTGGCAATTTTGTTTAATCCTTTGCATTTGCAAATTCTCAGCTAGTTTTTGGATACTCATTAGTCTCATGACTTTCCCTATTTCCCGAATATCATTATCACTAGTTTAGAGAGAATTTTCTCGAACAGAGCAATTTGTGCAGGAACGTACGATCAAATAAAATTCAAAAGCTAACCTCCTTGCATCTGTTAAAGTTCATTTATCATTTTCCAATTTCAGTCTGTAAGCAAGGCTACTGACCAAACTAAATGGATTGTCCCCTGAGGAAATATTCCAGGAAATAAAAGAGTAAGAGAAATCTTTAAAAATAATAAATACTCTTGATCACCAATTATGCCAAGTAAATGAGAAATAGAAAAGTAATGAGGAGAGAAAAATGACCATCAAAACCAACATTCAGACACAAATAAAAAGAGAACAAGAAGCACGTGGGACTAGCCTTCTCCAAAGATGGATTTAGTAACCTAGCATGGCCCCACAAACATGAAGGTGATATCCAAACAGGAATTCATGAATTTCAATATTCAATACAATGATAAAATTGGACACCCAACAGCAAATCAAATTTGCAAGCCTGCATTAAATGCTTGAACCCTCTGTACATTGAAAGGCGGGGAGCTGGATGCAATTCTGAGATACAGCCAAGCTAAATTGTGGAATGCCTCTATTAGTCAGTAGAAAATGATGAATGGAAGAATGCATGTGCCTGAAATTCACCTCTGTAACCTCCAATCCATTAGCTGTCCATGCCCAAATGTCTATGAGAAATCAGTATTCAAACCCATTCTTTTATACCCTGATATGTCAGGTTTTTTGTTCAAACAACTGGTCCCTTTCTCTCTTTAGAAAAGCAGCAGCTGCTTCCCATCTTCCCATGATAGCCCAACATTTAGAGCACCACAGCTGATGAGACATCTTGGGTCCTAAGCCCTTTACAGCCATAAAACCATAGCTCATGCATCCCAAGAATAGTCCTATAATAAATCAATAGGCCCAGGAATAAGCTATAAAGTAGCAGGAGAACCTTGCTTGGTCTAGTAAAGCAAGAACATTTAATTATTCTTTAAATGTGTCCAGGTACAAACCAGACAGGGAAAAGTGGTTTAAAATAGCAATCAATACAACTGCAAATGTGTATTCACTACATTGGCAGCTGAACAATCGGCCATAAATCATTTTAAACTGGCAATTAAAAGGATAACTTTTCAAACGCAGCATTTTATAACAGTTTCCCAATAGAAGAAACAAGGACAAGAAAACCCACCCAGATTCTAGGTTATAGCTTGAAAAATTTTGAGAGTGATTTCAGGAGGTGTTGGCAAGTGTCTGGAGGTATTGACCCAGAGGTCCTTCCAGTCTTCCACTCCTATGCTGCTTCTGCTGAGCAGGCTACCAGCAACAGAGCCTCTGGCTTTTTAAATGGCTGGAAGAGCCATTGAGAATATATATGCAAAAGCTGGGAGAGAAGATACTGATTAATTCACAGTAAAGCATTTAAATAGACATTGAAAAAGCATACCATGATCTCAACCTATTCAACAGAAACTGCTGAGTACAAAGAAATGCACAATTATCACTGGGAATCTGCGAGGGGATGTCTGAGGGATGAATTTGTTCATCCTAGGGGTCTATAGTTTCAAGCTAAAAGAGCAAGTATTCTCAGCCACGGCTTAAAAGAGTGAAGGTAAACATTTAGAAAAAGAAAGAGCTAAATTTAAACTCCTACAGTTATATTTAGGCACCATATGGTCATATTTTCAAAACCACATGGATTATTTAAGACCAAGAGCCCTGCTAAAAGCCACAGGGACATGGAAACATTAGAAACTGTTACTCAGCTGAGGGTGCATATCTATGAGGATTAGGATTAATGTAATCACAATTCTGCAAAATAACAAATAATGTCTTCACAACAATTGACGTTCTCAAAAACTATATTTTAACTGCCACCGAATGGCACCACATGGTGAAAATGGCTCAGTGTTCACTGCCTGAATAGTAACAGCTTGCTTAAAATGGACCCTGTTGTGTTGAATACAGCCCAGTATATTCTTCTGAGACACGTGCTTGACTTTTAAAATACAGTGATAGACTTGCAGGGTAGGCATAACCAACCTTAGGCCCACCATCAGCTACCAACAAGTAGTAAAGGCAGTCCTTCGATGGCTACAAAGGGTCTCTAGAAGCATATATTGAGATAGTTTCAAAAATTATAGTTATTTGTATTAGAAATTCCCATTAATTTTCCTGAGAATTCAGCCCATGATTTGTAACTTATCCTGTGAAGATGTAATGAAGAGCAGAAATGCCCTGTGCAGCATGAGCCAAGGTAGATCTAGAATAA
>JANHGB010030829.1:0-28497 GCA_026283785.1 Coracopsis vasa
GTATTTGTATAAATCTTGATTAAACCAGTAATCTATTCTCAGGAACTTTTAAGACAATGAAATGAACTTCTTCCCCTCAAAATCCACAAGACCACTATTTAAAAATAGATTTCCTAATTTTACATGTTTGGATCTTTTATGGTTGTTATGCCATTTTCATGTGAGATGTTAAGCTTGTCTACATGAGCAATACTGAGCATAGCACACACCTCCCAGGGTTGCTCACTGTGCCTAGTACATGGCAAGTGGCAAAGCAGAATAAGATCTGGAGTCAGTGGCCCACTGATTAAGTCATAATGGAGTGCAACAGAAAAAAGATGCTCAGAAGGAGAAGAGATCTCCAAGCAGCTGCTAGTCATTGTATCCAGCAAGTTAATGAAGCCATGCTATGGGCAAGGGCAGCAACAGTTGTGCAGGTACTGCATTGGCCCTCTTCATATTCTGCTCCTTTTAATGACACCCAAATGCGCTTAAACTCATCAGTTTCACATTGTAACTTTATAGTTCAAGTAAAGGGAGGTTGTTTAATAAATACAGAAGATCAGCATCTCCACTCAGAAGAGGGAGCCAGAAAGCCAAACTCGGGGAATCCTGGGGGCCATAGAAATGCGAAGGCTGCTAAGAACACACACATGCAAATGGCAAATTTGATTACAACGATGGGCTGTCTGCTTTGCAGCTCCTGGAAGCCCACCCTCAGCCATAAAAATGCAAAAATAGTGCAACAGGCAATGTGGCAGAACAGGGCGCTCTGTATTCATTCACAATTAGGTGTTCTATTCTGTTGTCACCAGATGCTGCCACGCACATTACACAACAGAAATGGGATTAGCAGGAATAACAAAAACCTGTCAAAGCACAAAACCATGGCCTAGTAGTCCTGACAAATTAAGCAGCCTACAATGAGTGCCAGAGCATGAAAATCACTCACCCTTCCTCTTCTATCTCTCAGAGGTAGGCAGTAAACGCCTTCTTAAAGGCAGGCCACCATGTAGCCAACACTAGAAGTAGAGGAAAAAGGGCATTTTCATTTCTAATTGAGCATAGATTAAGGACAAACCACCTGACTGGTGAATATCTGAAAAACACATTGCATTCTGTTAAATACAGACTTTTCATGCTCTTGCTATGTTCTAAGTAACCCACATTAGAAATGCTGTTATACCTAGCAATGGATTTCTGTACATATGAGCTTCCATGGAGTGCTGTTAGCATGATTTGTATCTGCGTAATGCAAGATAAAATAGGTCTAATATCGATGTGAAACTCATGTTTTGCTCACCATATTCATGCTGGTAGGTCATCGCACAGGATGCTGGAGGATTCAGAAGGTGAGAGAAGACTATTTGTACAGAAACTAGCTCCAAGGCTGGAAACCAGATGATGAGTTCTTTTTGTATTGCTCTGGGGCAGTGTTTGCAGGTTTTTAAGATAAGAACAGGAAGCTCATGTCTGCTGTAGCCTGTTTTACTTATCTTGATTTTAATAATGGTGTCATTAAGCTGAGCAGCCAACTGTGCTTGAAATTTCTCTAGGGCTATGTGACGAGCTGCTCTTCATTACCCAGTTGTCCACTCTGCGTCAAACTCATGTCAAAAGTGGTAACTTGTAACAAGCCTTTTCATGTGATTTTTCAAGGCATCTTTTGGTTTTGTGGGCTGCCTGTCACTCATTCTGCCTTAGTATTCTCCATAGATGTTGATCAGTGGCCACTCTTATTGAATCTGTATAGCACTTCAGCTGGAAAATTTTTCTCCCAGCCACTCTCAGGTGTTATTTACTGGTCTTAAACTTGATGAACCTTTATTCTTGACATAGCCTCAGCTGTATGGTTCTTCATTTCTGCTATGTATGATTTCTTATAAGAGAAGTGTATGGCCATGGCAGGGGGGTTGGAACTAGATGATCTTAAGGTCCTTTCCAGCCCTAACTACTCTATGATTCTATGACATCAGCTATGGGGAAATGGGAGATAAGTAGCTGGAAGATCAAAATGTTTAGGCAGCTTTCTAGATCACACTTTTCCAATGCTCTTTCCTCCCCCCTATACTTCATCCTCACTTTTCTTCCTCCTTAAGGGATGGCAGATAAGTCACTCGGCTTTAGTGCTGCTATAAGTTTAGATGACCATTTCAGCAAGGGTGACAAATGTTGCTTTCTTGCCTCTTTCCTGACCCCATAAGATTTTCAAGATTTCTTCTGGGAATTACTTACAGAAGATGTATTTCTTCATCTGTGGCACAAAAACCATTTTTCCCCTTTATTTCCACCCTCTGAGAAAGTCCTTGGAGTAATAGGTAAAATGTCAGAAATAATTAAGAAAAATACTGATATACACTGTGGCAGAGAATTATACCTTTTGAGATGGTTGTTGCCATCATCTGTAATCAGTCCCTTGATAGATATAAATACCAGCTTTATCACCTTGGTTTAGATGATGATGTGTTGAATCAATGTTGATGAAGACTATGTTTTGGCAACTTGAGTTAGAGGGAAAGAATAGTTTCAGTTGCAAAGCAGAGGGTGCAAATTCAAACTAGAGCAAGTAACTGACACAGAATACAGAAGTTCCTTTATGTAGTATCTATTTGATCCTGCTCATAAAATATTTTTCTTATCTTTTTCATTCATAATTTTACTTACTTTCACATTAAATATCTCTGTGCTTGGAAAGTAAACATCTCTGTGTAAGAGTGCTTAGACAGCAACTAGTGTTAATATGTTTATCATATTAAACACTCTGAACATCATGTCTACAGTGGCAGGCAAGTGGCAATGTCTAAAGTCAAAGAGCTTATTCATTTTAACGTAGGTGCTGGTTACACCTTCAGGAATTTCCTGTGATGTGGTGACTCCATAGTATATATACTAATATTGTCACAGCCATGTACTATGGTACATCATACAAAAAAAAAAGAAAAAGAAAAAGCTAAGGTACCAGAGACCTTTCCTGAGGCATAGCTAGGAAATTTGTAGCCTTGGAAATAGACAGCCTTGGATAAGGCCTTGGGCATCCTGAGTGAGAAGACTGCACTATGAAGAGAGTAAGAAAGTGAACTAAAGCGGGGGTGATTTACAAGGTAGCAGAGACATTGACAGGTGAGAATTGGAGATTTGATGTTAGCGTGATAGAAAAGGAAAATGCAGAAGACAAGAAGAGCTATAGGAAGAAGAATAGAAATTTCAATGAAATATGAGGAAAGATGTACAGAGTGCAAATTTGCCTGAAATAAACACAAGGCATCAGCTGATGCTGCTGTGGTGCTCTTGGCTGACAATAGTACAGTTCTGTCCCCAAAAATTCTGTCTCATCTGTTCTGCCAAGATGCATCTGTGGGTCATGAGGGAACTGGCAGATGTAGTGGCCAAGCCATTATCTATCATATTTGAAAAGTAGCAATATGGTGAAGTTCTTGCTGATTGGAAAAGGGAAAATATAACTCCTGTTTTTAAAAATACTTTCTTTACAGCTGTGGGGGCCCCAACAAAAGAAGTACATGGACCTGTTGGAGCGAGTCCAGAGGAGGGCCACAAAGATGATTAGGGGGATAGAGCATCTCTCCTGTGAAGACAGGCTGAGATAGTTGGTCTTGTTCAGCCTGGAGAGGAGAAGGCTCAGGGGAGACCTTATACAAGCTTTCCTGGACCTAAGGAGAGCCTACAAGAAAGCTGGTGAGGGACTTTTTATAAGGGCATGTAGTTTGGTAGGACAAGGGGGAATGGTTTTCAATTGAAAGAGAATAGATTTAGATTAGACATTAGGAAGAAGGTCTTTATTGTGAAGGTGGTGAGACACTGGAACAGATTGCCCAGAGAAGTTGTGGATGCCCCATTCCTGGAAGTGTTTAAGGCCAGGTTGGATGGGGCTTTGAGCAACCTGGTACAGTGGAAGGTGTCCCTGCCCATGGCAGGGGGGTTTGGAACTAGATGATATTTAAAGGTTCTTTCCAATGCAAAACATCCTATAATTCTATGATTCTATGAAAAATTTGCTTTCTAAGAGCTTGCTTTCTGCTTGACGTAGAGAGTATGTATCTAGTGAGTACCCATGCCCAGGAGCCATGTCTTTTGGTGCTAAGTGGCTATTCAGATTATTAGGAATTTATGTCCTTAATAAAGAATCTTTTTGTCCTGCATCTTAAAAGAAAGGGTCATATTTATTTTCAAGGGAAATGGATCATGACTAGATTTATAGTACCATGTACTCAAAGATCAAATGGCATGACCACAAGCATTTATATTTTTATTTATAGGAAATAATATAAAGGAGCAAGAAGCTTAGGTACAGCTTAAGTGTTGAGGATTTATCTTTTCCAAAATGCATTAGAAAAGCAAGTGGACTTGGAATGCCAGTTAAAAAGCTAGGATCACAGACCATAATTTATTACTTTTTATATTTATGTAGACTTGAAGTACAAGTTATAGTGCCTGCAAGATCAGCTTGAACTGGTCTGCTATATTTTATGATGTACAAAGTAGCAATTGGTTGCATAAGGGGCTAGAGATTTGGTACTAAATCCTCTTCAACTTTTAAATGACACTCTGTATTCTTTGATTTTTTTTCTAAAAAGCCTTAACATCTATGTCTACATAGCAAGTAGGTACCTTAACCTGCTTTGAAATAGATCTCCGTATTAAAAGACTTGCATCTACATGCAAACCTCTATAGTTCACTCAAAACCAATTTCCAGACCTTGGGAATTCTGGGATATTTCAGCAGTGTTCAGGGTGTGGTTCAGAGTTCTTGTGGTCTACATTAGACTTCAAAATTAGCTGGGCCCAAAATCCTCAGCAGGGGCATGATCGGCAATCCCTTAAGCCAAAACAATGTAAACAAAGTAATCTACTGCTTCAAAACCTTTTTATAAACCACAGATTCTTCCAGAAATTCTTCTAGAGTTTTCCTGGTGTGATTTGACCTCTCTTTTTCTCTGCCTTTAAATTTCTTTTCTCCTTGTCTATCTCTTCAAAGCAACAGTGAAAGAATTATCCTGGTTGCACCACAGTTAGAGTAAGTCTGATGACAAACAATAGCTCAATGTTTATTTTCATTACGCAGGCATGAAAATCCATTGAAGCTGACTTGGGAAGTCTGAATGTTACTGCCTTCATAGACTTCTGTATCCTGAAAACATGGAAATCTCCCTGATGTCTGAGGTGAGCATGCAGTCTCACATTGTGCGGTATGTGAATATCAGCTAATATGTGCATCAGGGAGCTGAAGAGTACATTGTGTTTGCATGTAAAGGTATTAGCAAAGTCCCCAGAACTAAGTTCTTGAAGCAGTTAGGAAAGCTGATGGAGCATAGGAGAGCTGGAGACTTTTTCTTCGTTTAGCAGACCGTGTTGAGTGTCTGGGCTCAGCACACATCCAGTAAGTACAAATTGTTGGCATCACCTAATAATTATTGTTATATCTGGAAGGCTGCCTGTCATGTGGATAGTTTTAGTGCACAATATGATGTGTGGTATGAAGCAAGTGTTGCATTTTTTCAGACAGAATGCAAACCAAAGAGCTGCAGAGCATGTCTGTGCAGAAATAGCCAAGGAGACCTGGCAACCCAACAATAGCTCCTGGTGGTCCAAAACCTGGCTCTGCTGGAGCTTTTGAAAATGTCCCATCTCCTCACTTTACTGCCGGCTCCACAGGGCTTTAAATCAGGTTCTGTCCAGCTGACATTGAGAAGCCTGAGTCTGCCTTTGCATTTTAGCTTGGATCAGGAGTGCATTTCTAAAGCAAATCTTGTGACCATCTCCTCTGTTTACGCTTTTGTTCATGTCGAGGAACTGCCTTGAGTACATGAACTGGAATTCATTTTGGATAAAAGTAAAACAGAACATGTGCTCTAAGACTACCTCTGACACACTCCAGCTAGAAATAGGAACTCAGTCTGTGGGGTTAAACAGCAGAGAGTCCAAAGTAAAAAAAATATCAAAATCCAAGGAACCACCTAAGGAATCTGAAGGTGCACAAATCCATGGGACCTGATGAAATACATCCACAGATCTGAGGAAACTGGCAGATGAAGTGGGCAAGCCACTATTCATGATATTTGAGAAGTCATGGCTCTATGGTGAAGTTCCCAATGACTGGAAAAGGGGAAACATAAACCCCATTTTTAAAAAGGATAAAATGGAAGAGCTGGGGAACTATAGACCAGTCAGTCTCACCTTAGTGCCCAGCTAGATCGTGTAGCAGATCCTCTTGAAAATTATGCAAAGGCACATAGAAAATAAGGGGGTGATTGCTGTTGCTCACTAATGGTAAATTGTGCTTGACAAATTTGATGGCCTTCTATGATGCAGTTACAGTGTTGGTGGGTAAGGGAAGGGTGACAGCATTTGACAGCGTTGCACACAACATTCTTGTGTCTAAACTGGAGAGGCATGGACTTGATGGATGGGCCAATCTGCGGATAACTAATTGGCTGGGTGGTCACTCTGAAATTGTTGTGGTCAGCAGCTTGATGTCCAAACAGAGATCAGTGGTGTGTGATGCTCCTCAGGATTCAGTATTAGGACTGGCACTGTTTAACATCTTCATCAGCGACATGGACAGTGGGATTGAGTGCACCCTCAGCAAGTTTGCCAACAACAGCAGCTGTGTGGTACCGTCAACATGCTGGAGGGAAGGGATGCCATCCAGACAGGACCTTGAGAGGTGGGCCACTACAAACTTCATGAAGTCCAACAAGGCCAAGTGCAAGGACCTGCACCTGGTTTGGGAAATTCCCAAGCACAGCTATAGGTTAAGCAGAGAATGGATTGAGAGCAACCCTGGGGAGGTCCAGATCTATCATGTAAAAATGTGCTAAGGTTGATAGGAGTGCAAATAATCCAATCCTCTTAATATAAGCTCTGCTTGGTCTCCCATATGGTTTTCAGTGCCTAGTAATTATTCTTGGACCGGTTTCCCCTGCAGTGCTGCTTATATATGTATATATAAAGGGAAAGGAGAACAGCAGCCTCTCTTGGTGTAGCAGACAATGGCTAAATAACCCTGTACTAGACAGATACAGTTTCATCCTAAATTAGACATAAGTCATTAATCAGATTTTAGAAATAATGATACTAACTAGGGGAGTGTGGCATTGTGAAGCTTTCATGAAAAAAGAAAAATACATTTTGTAGTGTTTTGTTTCAGCTGGTTTATAATACTTAGTTTTTTTAAAGAGGACTTCATGCTATTTGGATTGTTTCCATGAAATGTAAAAGAGGTGTATTCCTGTGCAAGTGAAATTGTATTTAGGGGTTTTTTCCTCTTTTTGAAAATCAAATGTACTTAGTACACAAAATAGGAATTACTTATGACATTGGGATATGAAGCCATTTTTGTGGAATTGCAAGAAAACATGATAAAACAAAATTTGCTATTAGTGCTGTTGGCAGAACTTTGAACTGGTGAAAGAGATACATTCCTTACTATTCAGATGCATTTTGCTTTCTGTGTTAATATATGATAGCTATGCATCAGTTCTAGAAGTCCTTGAAAGATGTGATATTCACTTCAGTATTTTAAAATTAAGTTTGATCCATCTTAAATTTCAGCATGAGTTCTCATTGGCAGCATGATGTTAATAAATCATCAGAGCACCATTGATTAACTGACTTACTTAACATTGCAAAACCAGCAAGAACTTATACTGGGCCACAAACCCCACTCTATGCCTTTGCCATTAAGAGAGTTAATAATTTCCCACTGACAGATTATTAAGTTCTCTCTAGCCCCAGAGTTAATATGAAAAATATTTAGAAGAGGCTTCTGGGCAAGGAATTGGTCAGGTCTGGTCCAGATCACAGCGAGCTGTTCCAGGTAAGACAGTCACTGCTAGCTCTGTTCAAAGCCTCAGCTTCTTCACCTGAAAAATGGGGGGAATTATTCTGGTCCTTATAATGTGGTTACAGATTGACTGGGTCCCATTCCTTTCAATCCATTTTCTACTTCTGCTGTAGGATAGCATTTCCCAAGTGCTTAACCAATTAGACTTCAGTCTGACTTTGCTCATTACATGTTTCTCTGCTCTCCAGTCCCTGCTCATCTTTCTTTGATCTTGCATTTTCATACATTATATTTCCCACATGCACTTGTACAACTCAGACTATATTGACCTTATTATAACTTTCACTATCTTCATAATGAACTGGCTCTGTTTTCTCATTTCATGTAATGGAAAGAAACCCACTGTCAAATAGCAACTATTAATAGCATGAATTTCTCCTCACTAAACAGAAACACTCAGATCTGCACCTGATAAATTTAGTAAAATTTGATCTAACTCTGTCTCCTTCAAAACACCAGCCTGGCATCCAAATTAGGTTTTAGATTAGAACAGTCATCAGGACTCTCTTTCCTCTAGGAAAAACCAGAAATATTTGCAGAATGATTCAGCTCATACAAGATGGATCTTAAAACACCTTAAACAGGTGAAGGCATGTGAACAGCCTCCATGGAGAAAAGGAACAGCCTTGGACATCTGGAGTCCTGACTTGGTGCCCTTTACAGAAGGAACATCTACACAGGCCATATTCTTCAGCCTGTCAAAACGGTAATGCAGAGAAGATATGAAAAAGGATTGGAAGTTCATGGCTGCCATGGAGTAAGGAAGTGCCCACTATCTTTTCAGATACCAGAAGTGTGGACATTAAATGAAGGCAACATTCACAGCCTCAGAGGATACCATGGTGGTTCTGCACACAGCATGTAACCGGGGATTACCTGCCATGAGCCTGTGTGCTGTGGGTATTTATCCTTTATGGGAGCTCAGTGAGCATCTGGAGAAGTCCACAGAAGAGAAATCCAGCAAGGACTGCTAATAGGAAGCCTGTGAGTTGCAAATTTTTGGAGGCTGGCGGAGTTTTCTGGGTAAAAATCACTAAATGTTTGCTCCTTCCTTGTATTATTTCCCAAGCATCCACTCTTGGTCACTGTCAAGGACAACTGGGCTGAATGCATCTCTTGCACAAACTTGTAAGATTTCTTTTCTTAAAAAAAAAAAAAATATATATATTTTTTTAAAGGTGTTTTTACAACCTTTATAGCCTCAGCTATCTGCCTAAAGCTGGTAAAGTGAATCTGTGCCTCCATTCTCAATGCCTAGTTGTGGTTTGTCCATACAGGAAAGTTTGTTCAGTCCTGCTAATGGGCCTGCTCCTGTGAGCCGAGTTGCATGTTATGCATTAGCATTTGCTAAGGTGAAGTTTCAACACAGCATTAAATTGAGTTTTAAACAAATGAGCTGATAGAAATGCCATCCAAATGATCACATTTCAGTTCAGCAAGACTGGATTTCTTTTCATTTGGGAGAGCCCTGATCTAATTTCATGTCTTCCCACTGGATTTTTATTTCTCCCAGTCGGCAGTGTAATGGGTTACTTTCTGCTAAAGCACACAAATATTTTCTAACTGCAAACCATCATGTTTCACTGGTTTCAGCTTTTCAGATTGTTATCTATAACTGTTATTACTATGCTATTGTAGCCACCACTTTTTTCCAGATTGAATGTGCTGCTATTTGAACTGTGATCCTATGGATAGAGCATGAACAGCACCTTCAGTAGGATGGCAAATGCTGTCTGTTAAACAGTACCATTTAAATGGTCATAGTTTCTTTATATCCACTGACAGCTGAAAAAAGAAAATAAGCTTTGGTCTTTTGCTAATGGATGAATTGTGTGAATTAGAATATTTAACCATTTAAAGCATGGAGTTTGTATCTGCTGAGTTGTTGGGACTGAATTTCTAATAACTTTTTTAATTGGAGGTTGAATTCAGGTTCAACTGGGCAGAGCTTAATAACTATATAAACCCCTAATCACACCACTAGGCAGATCTTGATGTGTCTTCAATATTTAATTCAGTCAGATATCCTTGAATAATTCAGTGATTTTTAATTAAAGAAAATAGGGTATTTAGTTGATTTTTTTAGGCTGGGGAATATTTATCAACATGATTCCATGCATTAACTCTTCTCTAATATCTTTTCTTTTGCCGCTTGGTATTTTATGGCTTTTGGATTCTTTCTTAGTTGCATATTTTTCTAAAAATGAGGACTTTGATTTATAAATGTGAATATGATCAATAAAAACCTATGCCTTCAAAGTGTTCTTATTGATATTTAAATCCTTCCTCTCACCTGCTGTTTGTTGCTTTTTAGTTATGTCACCAATCCCACTGGAGCTCAAAAACTTTAGCTGGTCCTCTGTAAACTCCCAGACATGTTCTTTTCCCATGTACTCTCCTGTCCCTGCAGCTTCTGATGTAAAACAGATTTAAGTTTGTGTAGAGCAGAGGTCAACATGAAAGCTTAAAACAAAACAAAGAAAAGCTGGCATTCAACTTTTAGCTCTGGTTCTTATTATAACTCAAAGCTCTATTATAGTAATTTAAAAATGGTAGTATTGTTCTACATCCATACCCTACCTTTCACTTTGACTGAATTTCTTAATGGCTATGATGCCCAGTTTAGATTTACTTCTAGAGTAGTTGATGAACATCTGGATGAACTGCAGCCAGTTATGCCATGATGGTAAAATTGCCAATTATTTTGCAAATTGAACTCTGTGAAGTTTGCATATATTTTGCTTTAGGTTATGGCAAAGAGCAAAGCTTTGAACCCATTTCTCCCATTCCTGAGTAGTTATTTGCACAATCATGACCCTGGTGAGCCTTTGGCATGGTTAGTAGGAGTAGTGGCTTCATGAGAGCACTTCAGTGATAGATTTCCTAAAAGTTTATTGCTAAGTACTTCAATTTTTCTATTTTTAAGCAGAACAGCTCTTTTAGTTCTGTAGTTTTGTAGTAACACATCCCTTTCTGAATGCCTTAGTAAATAATCATGAGTTGTGTTGAATGAGGATTAAATACTGCATGCTATGGCTCAATGTGTTAGTCCATTCACCAGTGTTGTATATATGTACCCAGCCTTCTGCATTTTTCAGTGCTTAATCAGATGGAAATAGCAATTGGAGGTGTAATTCAGTGTTGTGCTTAAGGTCATTAAACCCTGTGGTAATGGGTAAATCCAGACCCTGCTGTGGCCTTATAAGGCCATTTGGCAAAGAAACCAGTGCTATTTTACTGAGCCAATGAGAGTTGGACAAGGACTGAATCCCCATTAAGGAATGAAGCCCCACTCTATGAATTTTCTGTATTTCAGCTTATGTGGAACATGTCTAAGCTACAAGGATTTATACCAAGCACCTGCCGGTCTCTCCTCCTCTAGGGAGAGGTACGTACCCAGAACAGCCCTCGAGCTGCTCCCTGATGCACTCTAAGAGTGTTTGTCTTTCTGCTCTTCAGCTCAACATCTATCTTGAACATAAGTTTCTGTGGAAAAGTATTTTTTCCCCAGGATTTTCATTTGTGCAGAATGAATCCTGAGATGAGGTAGGATATAATCATAGAATCATTTAGATTGGAAAAGACCCTTAAGATCATCAGGTCCTGTAATGAAGGTATTCACTGTAGTAATTAATTATAAATCAAAATAGAAAGCCTAATAAAAGTTCAGGCCTTATCCTGTTGTGGCTTGGAAATTAGACTGAAGTTAGGATTCAAGGGGTATCTGCAACTTCATGGGAGCTTATTAAAGATTGTAGTTGGTATTCTGCCCATAGCAAAGTCTGAGACTAACTCTCAGCTGTGAATTTGGTTTTAATTTAGCACCTCCTTTGCTGCTGGATAAATGGGGCCAGTCTTTCCTCAATGGTCATTTATTGCCCCTCTGGTAGAGATAGGTTCTTTGTGGAGATGGAAGGTGGGGTAGAATTCAGAGAGCAGATAAAAAGGCACTGGTGGAATGGAGTCCTCTGAAAGAGTAGAGGGAGGAGATTTTATGCCTGGTAGCTAAAAAAAAATTAAGCCCTAGGGCCTTCAAATGTGTTTGATTCTTTTGTCTGCAATAAGGAATTTGAGCTCTTTGAGCATTTTGGGGAAGGTCAGGTGGCTAATTTTGAAATTGTTTGCCACAGCTGTGTAAATCTTAGAGAACCCTGTGAGGCCTTGAATGCATAGTATAAACTTGGGAGATCTGAGAGGGACATTGTAAGAGGCAGGACTGTTGCACAATAAAACTGTCAATGGCAAGGGAAAGTCATTTGCAGATGATTCTGAGATGGAAGAAAGGAAGGAGAGAATGAACTCACATGAGATTCACATCTAGGATGCCATGGATATTCAAGCAACAGATATTCTTTATAATCCACTGAATATTTAAGATTTAAATAATTTTAGAAATTTCAACAAATGCTATGGTTAACCCCAAAGTGCTTAAAATTAATTAATTCAGTAAAAAAAAAAAAAAGCTGTAAATGAAAATAAACCAATAGAATCATAGAATGGTTTGGATTGGAAAGGACCTTAAAGTTCATCTGGTTCTACAACCCCTGCCATGGGCAGGGACACTTTTGACTAGACCAGGTTGCTAAGAGCCCCATACAACCTGGCCTTGCATACATGTAATGCATGTAATAAAAGCTAATGTCACATTTCCAAGCATTCTCTGATATTATTAAGGGTTACAAATGTTGTCTTTTTATTGCTAGACTTAATATATTGCATATCCTCTGTTGCTACAGACAAACGCTAAATAACTGAGGCTTACATATAATGTCAAGCTGTCAATATTGTCAAGGCGGTCTTTTTCCTCCAAACTGTGACAATCTGTCTTTACTCTTGTTTCCATATTAATTACTCATCCACATTATTGTATGCTGATTAAAGCTAGAAAACTAGAATTTCCAGGTCCTATTCCTAACCCTTTTGCACTAAAATATTGAAACACGTTTGTTCATAATCAAGACAATTTTTTTTTCATGATGATATCACCAGAAAGATATTCTGATATACTCTGGTTAGAATTGAAGGTGATTACGTTCAATCTTGTGTATGTTCAGTGGACTTGTTGGTCAATGTGGCAGGTTACTAGGTGAGAAGAGGTAGGTAAAGTTCATATTCTGCACAAGTGTAGAAGTTAAGCTTTGTATTTCAATGGACTTGCAGTTCTTCCTTTGAAAATACAAGATACAGCCCTAAAACTACTGCAGGTCTTCATCTAAGTATTAGATCACATGTCTGTTGAAAGAAATAGGAAATCTCAAGACTGTTCATAGGCTAAATTTCCATCGATGTCAAGGATTCAGGTAAGAGTTCACGTGCTAGTGAAAGCTTTAGGACGCCTTATATTCAGGGCATTATTGTGTAAAAATACGGCAATGCATTGCATTTTGTTTGCTGGAGAGTCATATTCTGTCGCATATTGCCCTTCCATAACTGCTTTAGAGAGGTTCACCAGAATAAATAGGGGTATTTACAGAGTATTGACTGTTTCCACTCACAAGCAGGACCCTCATGGTGCTAACCTTTTTTCCCCCCTGCAAGCTGAGTTAAGTAGGTGAAAATCCTGTCTTCAGAATCTCAAATTTCAAGAAACTTCAGATTTTGGATCATCCGACTTCTTTTTCCAGTGATGTGTCAAGTCCGGTGTCTCAGTGTGAAATACTGATGTGGGCGACTGCCATAAGGTAATGTGTTTAACCACCTCAGTGACGCATCAGCTGAAAGGAGTTCCCAAAGGTTCAGCTCATACATGCATACACACACACATACACACACACACAAAAAAACCCAAAAACCCCCCACAAAAAAAACCCAAAAAAAACCCAGTTTGGGGAAGTGGAATATAAATCTTTTTCACATAGTTTGGCACAAGTTCAAGTATTAGTTGCAAATGTTCAACCAATTAGACCACTCAGTTGTTTAACTTATAACTTTGAAGGCAGATTATCTTTTCCAGGAGAAAAGCTTCTCTTAACCAAGACCTTTTATCTTAACTGCTCCAGAAGGGAAATGCTACATTTGCCATTAGACATGAATAGAGATGCAGGGAGAAAATGTGTCATACCATGATTTTGGCTGAATTTAGGGATTTTCATGGGGATGGGCCAGTTCAGCATTTAAACTCCCAAATTACACAAACACACACCCCTCAAAAAAAAAAAAAACAAAAAACAAACCCAAAACCTATTAAAACAATAGAACTAGTCATCTAGTGAATTTATCATATTTACTGTTTATAGCAAATTCCGTATTAATTGCACGTAGATTCACATTTACAGGTTGAAGAAACTACATGAAAGCCTATGAATTTCTCCCAAACTTTCAGGTACTTTTCCAGAGTCTCACTTTAACACTTGTTTTTCTTGTTTTTAAGTTCAAAACCTGACAGTTCCCATACAAGGTAGCATAGTCTTCATAAATTATCAACAATGACTTCACAGACATTGGGAACCACAGTTGAGTGTCTTGGCTGGCATGTGAGTATGAAGATACAGAAAACTGAGTGAGATGGGAAGGAGATCAGTACCAGGTGAGTAGACACCGTGCACTGTTCTATTTCTTGAATACCACTTTCCAACTCTGTCATCAGGGGGGAAAAAGGCTTATCCTAAACATTCTTTCTTGCTGCAGGGGCAGAGCATGCCTGTCGGAGAGCAGGAACACTGGTGGGTTTGGCAGCCACACAATGGCACTGGAAGCAGCAGCAAGACACTGGAGCTGGAGGTATGTCCCATCTATGGAAGAGAAACTCACAGGGCAAATTAATTGAATGCACTCTATGTGGGCAAACCAGAGCTGTCTGCAGCATGGGAGCAGATTGGAGCAGACTGTGGGTGTCTGTTGACCACTGATGAAATAACAACCAAAATACTCTTCAAACAGAAAACTTAATGCATTTACTCTCTCTCCTGTTGAACGCAGGCTCTGTTGGCTGCAGATGGAGTTTGGCTGAGCCCTGGACGTGTAGACCAAAACTAAATCATAACCAGTCTGTCTGAAATCTTGTCTGCCAGCAAGCACAACAGAAATTATGTCTGTACAAGTGCTGCTGACGCTGAGTTAAGATGTATCATAACAATGAGCTGCCTCACTAATTCTAACTGAACACGAGAGTCTTGGCTCACTACTTGTGACTGTATGTAACCTTTTCAAAGCACCCAAATATCTTAGGAGCCTGAACATCATTGCAAGTCAGATAGCTGAAGGGTGACTAACATAAGCAACAGTCTAAATGCAGTGAGGTGCCTAGAATGGTCTCATAAATCTCAGAGCTCTCCTTCTACCCAGCTTTTGGCAGTTGTACTCTGTGGAAGTTGCATAGTGACTGCTTGAGTGTTAAACAGTGCTTAGTTGGCCAAATATGGCTGGTTTTTGAAAGAGCCAGTATCTGCTAATTTCTTTTCAGCCATCCATCACCCCTACTTGCTCATACCTGTTGATCTTCTCTGGGACTTTGCACCGGCCACATGATGTTGGTCTATAGGTGTGTGGTGTTGCACATACGCACCATGTGCTACCCGAGGTGGTGGTGAGTGTGGAGTGGTCTCACAAAGTATGCAGCGTGCCAGTTATCTCTAGTTCAGTGAGGACTGGAGGGTTTTTTTTTTCCCTGTGGATCTTTTACATGCAAGTCAGGCTTCACATAGCCCACAGTCAAAAAAAAACCAAAAAGGAAAGAAAAAATCCTCCACTACAGAGACAAATAGCAACATGTGGCTGGAAGATAACAGAAATGTGCATGCAAGTGCAAAAATTAAATATGGAAATATGAAAATGAGGGGGGGGGTTATTTTTTTTAAGCAAGAGAACTGAGTCACTTGTCATTGCTGGAAATTACATGGGGCTTTATTTCCGTAGCAGCCCATCTCAGAAAAACAAACTAGGGGAAAAAAAAGTCCATAGATAAGAAGCACCATCACAGTACCCTGTCTTTTTGGTTGGCTTCATCAGTGAGAGCCTTTTATAAAACTTTGCAGCCAGTCGGAAAAACAACAAAACAAAAAAAGATAAAGGAGAAAGAGCACATTAGAACAAAATGTGTAGAATACAGATGTGCAGTGTTCCTGCCTTCCCGGCCCTGTTTCTAGTCTTGCTATAACGTCACACCTTCCAGAGAAAGTGGATTTATTTTAAAAGGCTGTCATTTTTCTCAGCTCCTCCCTCCTTCCATGTTGCTTTTCTCTGTCCATCGCCCACATTTTTGCCAGATATTTAACATACAAATGATTACCTCAGCTTCTCGCAGGCTCTGCCCCTGCTCTGTGGTGGTTTAAACAAGCTGCCTGGTTGCTGCAAAATAATCAGCGTGCTCAGCAACGAGGATGGCTGTCTCTGAACCGCATCTCGCTGAAGTTTACAGTTAAGAGCTGCCTCCAGGAGCAGCAGAGAGATAGATACAGACTCTAGTGTTAAAGACGCAGACTGCTGGGATCACTCTATTCCTTCTCCTTTTAATGAATCAGTCTGTATTTACAGGGAAATAATGTAAAAAAACAGCCACGGTCCTGTAATTTTCATTAATCCCCAAGAAATCAAGTTATTGAAGTATTCCTCAGTAGGGAAGAAAATTAGTTATCTAGGCTTCTTCTTCTTATGCAAGGATTTTGTACGATTTTTGCCCAAACTGCATTCTAAAGTGCATGGAACGGGGACTTTCTCCCACCAAGGGCCTTTACTGTGTCAGGTACAATTAGAAACCAAGGCTAATTTGGGCCAATATTCCATTGTATGTAGTACAGTGATAGGCAAACGTGCTTTATTTTAAAATGTGTGTAGAAGTGTGCAGAAGCCTGTGTGCAGAAGCAATCCTGACTTTGGAAAGAAATATAGGCCCATTTTGCACATATAGACACTAAATTTTCAGGGTGAAAAGTTAATCAGTGACCTATTGAGTTTACTTACCAGAATACATCCTCAAAACTGCTAGTGCTCCAAGTCTGAAGCTGCATTGATTGCCTGTTAGAACACCAGAAAACACTTATATTTTTTTAATAGGTAATTAGTTTCAATGTTACATAGTAAAAGTAACTTCCCATTAAACAACCAATAAATAATCTAAAATTGGGGTGATTTATCATTCCCATGCTATACAACAGGAGCCTAATGGCACCCCAGCCTTTATGGAGGGGAGCAGGGCTCTGGCATGCACCAGGAAAGGCAGCGGATATGCTATTCATTCTTTAGCTATTAGAAATAATTAGGGAATCGTGGTCACATCTCCTTACCATCTGACTAATAACAAGATGTGCTTCAGAGCATGCTGTTACGAAAACTGGAGAAGGCAGGACTGTAGTTAAACCTATAGTTGTACATGCCAGCAATGCTCAGACCTTCAGAGCAAAGTAGCTCTGACCTTCACTAGCTCACAGAGAAAAGAGCCCACTCCTTTATTTGTGTGTGTTGTAATATCCAGACTCGAAATAAAGTTGAACATGAGACAACCTCAATGTCCTTGGTGAGCAGGGAGCCCTTGCTAGTTCTCCCCTTGCTTGGCTGTTCTCACTATCTTATTCTCCAACATTTTTGTTTGGTGAAATAGTTCCAGTGTGCAGGATGGTGTGTCTGCAACACGGTGCACCCAGAAGAGACTTGTGTTTAACAGGTCAGTGCCTGATAGGCTTCCATGTATCCTGCTTTAACAAGGTGCTCATGACCCTAAGCAATAGGCATATGAACACAGAAGGCAATAATTGGAGACAGAGGATTATGTGGTTTTTTGTATTTCATATAAGTGTAAAGAAAAGAGGTTTTACTTTTTCTTGACAGACTAGTATCCTTTTACTGCACCCCATTTGCTCCTTATTGTCTCCCTGTTCCCACAATTTGTGCTCTACTTTGCACAGATATTTTCTCTACTTGTTTTCTCTACTTTGGGACCTTATTTTCTGTGCTTTCCTCTATTTATGTATACTTTTTCCTTGCAATGCTTCTCATTAAACTTTTTCTTTCACTTGTCTAGCTCTTTTCCAATTGTTTAATCTTTACTCTCCAGAGAGTGCCAGTAATTTTCCTTGATTAGTAACAAACCTCTGATTGACCACTTCTCAGCTTTGAAGAGTGTCTTTTACCATCTCAGCCGTACAGATTGAGTACCTTAACTTACCTTTATCATCTTCTGACGTACAATTCTTCTTACCACTCCTCATGGTTTCCACAGGTCAACTTGTCATATTCAGAGACCCTGGAAAGGTAACCAGCTCTGAAGGTTCGTGCCATCTGCATCTGCTCATGTGCTGAACAGGAAACTGCTGAGTTTCATCTCCTCCCTGTCACAGTTAACTCCAGGCATTCATTCAATATTCAGTGAGTCAGGGGGAGATATGAGATAGATTATTTTTCTTCAAAGGGTGCACAAAATGGTAAATTAAATTTTGCTTATTCCCGATTGGCTCCAGAGAGGTGGGAAAGTAGAGATATGGACACCTCCATACCTTCTTGGAAGATTTCAGTAATGAGAGAGGATTGGTCTGGTCCGTTCTGTTACTTCTCCATGATGCTATGAGTGCAGTGGGTATAGCATAGTGCAGATTACTGAGAGCACTGGAGTAGGTTATCCTTCCTTTGCTTGTCAAGGGCTTGGTGGATGCCTTCTAGTCAATCAAAGTATGGTGCACACTTTGAAAGCAAAGACAAATCAGACTCCTTTTTTAATGTGCTGAACATTCATCCCCACATTTCAGATCTGATGTTTCTTGGAATGATTGCTTAAAGAAGGCACAGATGAAAAGAGGTGCCTTCTGGTGTGTAATGTACTCTTTGTATATAATTCCTCTTGTGGAATATGGAGAGGTTGTAAAAAACTGCACAGAACTAACACACAATAAGTTCATATATCATATTAAATAAATAGCTGCTCTGCTAGAGAAGTACATATACACAAATATATGTTAATGTTCAAAAAATATACAGATAGGAGGAAGTTTCATGTGACTTTGTTGTCAACAGACCCACAGAATAATATCTGTCATTCCAGAAATAGGATAAGGGATCAAGAATGTTTTCATCATTGCAAAAGTAATAAGGAAAAGTCTGCAATCTTTGCCTGTTTGCAGCAGTAACTCCTGGCCCCCACTCTGTATTTTAATTGAGAAGTGTGTTGCTGGTTTGGTAGGAGTATTTTCTTGTCTTAATAATATAGTCTTTGATAATTTGTGGGAGGTCTTCAGTGGAAGTCTGCCATGGACATTGTAACCAGAAGAGTTTTACCATCTTTTATGAGAGCAAAAAGATCTTTGTGATATTTATTCAGTTCTTTGCCCTTTTTTTGGTAAATCTCTGGAGTTATCTATTGTTTAAAAACAAAACAAAGCAAAAAAGTTAAAGCAAAGCAAAACAAATCAAACAAAAAACCCCACACCTCCTCTTATCTAGTTCTTATAGCTTGTAAAAAAATCTGTAAATATAATCTCAAAAAGATTAAAGGTGAGGGATATCATTAGGGGAGGGACACCCCCAACCCAAAAAGCAAGCAGGTCTTGGAGGCAGCTGTTTCTGCTGTTGTGCCCCTAATGAGTAAGCCCTAAAGAAGGTAATTTCTTTTTCCTTATCCATTATGAGGTATCAAAACCTGAATTAAAAACTTTCTGTAGTTTTAAAAGGTCTTCCCTTAGTGCTGGGGTTTTTGAATAAACTGTGCACCTGATACTACTCAGACCCTAATTACTGTAAGTCAGGTACTTAATTATTTCTACAAGAAACCTTTTGTGTTATTAAAATGCAAAAATATCTATCATCTGACTGATTCCATATAAAGGTGGAGGGCAAGGAGCCACAAATAACTTGAGTTACTCGAGCATAAGGTATTTTTATTCAATTGAGCCCTTTAGTTCAGATTAGGATCATAGCTTCCTTTGAATGTACCAGTTACTTTGAGTTCTTAGTTGAGTGTTGAAAAACTGACACTTCTAGACATCCCTGACAAGTTCAAATAAAATCCATTAGGATCTTCTGAATTTAAATCTCACTGGAAACTTGAACTTACAAAAATGCGTGTCTACAACGTATATGAATCCTTACAGGGAAACAAGAAAACACATTATGGCAGCATGGGAAAAGCCCTATTTATATTTTGATTCTTAATATTGGTTGAAGAAGAGCTGTAAGTTATAGCAAACAAATTTGTAATGGATCCTGAGGAAACAGTGAAAAGATTGTGCTTATCATGAAGAGTGATATGTGCTTTTCTTATATTCCTGTGTAGTATGAGACAATTGCATCAGTCTCGGGTTCTGTTGGAAGGCTATTGATTGGTTTATTTGTTTGTGCATATATGATAAGGGAAATATAACATATTTCTTTATAATTTAATATTATATTTATAATATAATAATAAACTACACAGTTATAATGCTTTTACTCCACTGGCTTTATAAAAAGTTTTAGTAGATGGGTAAGTCAGAACTGACCAGCAAGAAAAAAACCCCAAAAAAACTAAACCAAACTTCTCTAGAACTAATACATCTCAAGGAGGTTGTAATTATTTCCTTCTCTGTGATTTACAGCAACATATTGAAAGTTAATAAAGATAAATGTAACATTTACTGGGTAAGAGATTGTAGAAGGAAATAAACAAACGTAGGATATAGTGCATCTAAGTAAACACAAAGGTTGTAAAACCTTCAAACTCAAATATCAAGAGCACTGCAAATTAATGCTGCACACAATAGACCCTTTGGAAGCTAACTTAATCCACCCCCGTGTATCTACATAAGGGCCATGCATAACAATGCATGAGCTGGATTTCCATTAGAGTTTCCTCTGCAGGCTGTCAGTTGTTTGAAGAAATAACAATTTCCTAGGCATGAAAGCTTTTTCAGAATGTTCCCACTGATGTGTAATAAAAGTGACTTTACTTTTTTTTCTTTCCCCCTCTCCCTCAGCCCCTCCTCCCCGAGATGTGACTTTGGCGGGGAGGAGGATGGACTTAGACCTTCGGCCCCCTACCAGTTTACCTTGCCTGGATTATCAGTGCAGGTGTTAATATAATTGAAGGTGTGGTAGAAGATACAACCCCTAATAGCTTTTCCTATATGGAGATTACCTAGGTAGAGAATGCCAGAGTACCTGAAGAATAGGCATGTGAGTACCTTATTAACATAGCACCATTCAGCGGCAGCTGCATATCTGAAAAAAAACCCCAACCCTTTAAAGAGCCTATTCATCTATGTTAATGGGCCCATTGCACAGTACATTGTGTGGGAAATTAAGTCTCTGGCTGTGAACTTCCTGTGCTGTGCAAGCTGCCTTGACTCTTTTTTATTGCTTCAGTGTTATTATCTCCTCCTGGAAATAAAAACAATCATGTTCTCACATTTGAGAAGCCAAAACATTCCCAGATAACAAACTGGTTGAAAGTTTCTTTTGTTTCCCTTATTAAGTGAAAAAATATGTTTTGAAATTAAAGTAAACCCTAAATTAACATCAAAGCCCATCAAATTAGCTGAGCTGTCATGTGCATGACAATGTTGGGTTTTCTTCTTTTTTTTTCCCCTCCCCTGTAAAATACATAATTTAAATTGCTTTCCTATTTATTGTTCCTTCCTTGGAATTAATTTTTGCCACAAAATATGTTAATTTATTCAAATGAGACATGATTTTTGAATGTTTAACTGGCAAAAGAACTGCTAGCTTTCTGAAAGACTGAGGTGGAAAATAACATTATTTTTTTTTAAAGCATTTCTCCAAAATATAGCCCCTTTCCATTTTAGCACAGAGTGGACCAATTCTTTAGAAGTAGATCTGGAAAATATATATACAAAAAAAAAAGGAAATTCTGCTTATTCAACTTATTTTCAAGTTCTGCCATGAATTTGAGAATAATATATGATGTTGTGCAGCCTATATCACCTTCAAGAAACAATTATCATCAAATATTTAAACAATTTGTCATCCTTTCTTAATGATCTGTATGCTGCACATTGCATCATCGTCATCATTATCATCATTATCTTCATCATGCTGATAAAAGAAAGGACTAATGATCAATACTAACTGATTACAACTCAATTAAGGAGGATCTTTTCAGTGTAAATTTTTTTTAATCTTGCCTCTTCCAGTTCTTCTGCATTTTCAAGTTAACTTAATACATTCCACTATTTAACATGTTTAATGAGCATACTGGAATATAAGTAAAATTGTCATTTAATGTTCTTTATCGCTTCCGTAGTGCGTACTCTACTTCCCTTGGACAACACTAATATACAAAGAGCAGCCCAAAAAATCCAAACTCTTGCTGTTATAAAATGAGAGTTCTTGATGTAAATTGCAATAGAATTTAGCTCTTCAGATAAGCAGCTATCTAAAAGCACTGCAAAGATGGCTAGGAAATGCTTCAAATCAGTTACCAAGCAGTAGAGAGAGAGGAAGAAAGCCAGTGTGGAAGGAGCCTCCTAATACAAATCATCACTTTACCCAGTCTGTTTGCACAGACTTCCCTTGCAGCTATCCTATTATATTTCTTCAAAATTTTATCTGTGAAATTTTTGGGGCAGGGATGGTTTGGTACACACAGTACCTTGCTATGTTTTCTATGCTTGATAGTGCTCAACAGTGTTATCATAATGCAAATTATTGTTGTTGCTGGTAGCGACTGTGCTGAGTGCTCTTTGGGTATCTGCAAATCTGACAAGTGGTAATGCAGTAATATCAGAGAGGAAATCAATATTTCACATTAGTTAATGATTTAATTATGGAAATCCTTCCCTTAATGCCATTTGTTAACTAAAGTTACCATAAACTGTATTCTGTTCAGCTCATCTTTCAGTGGCACTCTGAATTACACCTTCCTGACATTTAGATATTGGAATATTAAACAGATTTCTCTTTCCAGTCCAGTCCAACACTTTGTTCACAATGCAGGCCATCTGGGAATGCGTACCCATTAATGCTCTGGGAGGCACTGTTAAGAGTTTGCATATTTTAAAAAGTCAGAGAAAATTAGAATTGCAGGAAGACCAACACATTGCACTCTCATTACATCAGTAGATTTGACATCCACATTATTACTGGTTTTCCAGTGGTATTTTGTATTGTATTTTTTCCCTCTGCTCATATATTTATTTTTTAAAACTACTTGCAGTTTCTTTCCATTTTTTTTTAAAAAACTGCCATTTTGCAGGTTTCATAAGGTGTTGTTGAGAGTTTAAAAACATACAGTGAAGTTCCAGGCTAGCCATTCCCATTTAATCAGTTTACACAGCAATGCTATTTTTATATAGCAAGTATGCTGTTGGCATTTCAAGAATCAGAGAGAGGGCAGTAATTTGGGCGCAAGCAAAATTTTTTGCAACAGTTCCTGTAAAGATAATTCAGATTAATGGGCCATTTACAGTCTTGCTAACTTACTAACTGGGTATGTGCTCTAGGTAATCAGGGTGACATTACTGCCGGCACAAAAATGACATCTCGTCATCAGAAATTTTCTTCATTGGCACAGAAAATGCCAGGCACATCACCTCTGACTGTGTGGCCACCACATCTATTAACCTTATTGATTTGGAGTCATGCTGTGCCACACTGGAAAACTACTCCCTGCTGAAAGACTCAAGTGGATCAATCCTGAACCACGAACAAAAACTCAATAAAAAAATGTAGTAGGCACCTTTCTCCATTAAGTATTCCTCAAAGTAAATCACATTAGAGAACATCACCATGAGGAACTTCCCTTGGGATTCTGTGATCTCTCAGAAACTAACATCGAAAAATAGCAAAAAGATGTGCATATTGCTAAAGGTACTTTATATCACTTGATTTTGTTCTCAGATATCTTCCTATAATAATATTTTAATTTTTTACTGTAGCTCAGTTCCCCTTTCTAAACCTTAAAAATCTAACTTGCTGTTTGTTTTTAATGATGACTGTGGCTGGTAAACCATCCAGTGACAGATGAATTTGAAAAAGAAAGTTTTCTTCTCCTTTATGAACCCTTCATCATTTTCATGTATTTATCAGCATTTATTCTTGAGAGCGTCTTTGTGATGGGGTTTGGAAATGAAACAAGCCATCTAACTCCTGTCAGCCTCATACAGTTAACAAAGAAGGCAACAAAAGGAGTTCCAGAGCTTCATATTTCTTGACAAAAGATAGAGGACTGCAGTAAGTCCCATTCATATTTAAATGTTCCTGGCTTTGAAATTAAAAGTCCATCTTTCATGTTACCATTTCCGTTTCTTACTTCTCTGCTGGTGTTTGCCAGCAGTGAAAACTATGTCCCAAACATTAGTGTGAGTCTTAAGTTCAGTTTGCAGAACTTCTGTTCCTGAAAATATTCATTGTCACAGATAGCAGAAGCTTTCTTAAAGAACAGTTGACATTGTTACTGTTTTTAAATGTCTTGGAAAACTTATTTAGGACAAGAAAAGTGTGAGTACAACCACTCTGTACATATGTGAGCAATGACTGGTTATAGCTAAGTAAGCTTTATTAAAGCCAATGAGACCCCTTTCATCAGGGAAGATTACTCACAGGAGTAAGGGGTACAGGAAGGGATAGGATCGTTTCTGTTGCTCAGTACTGTGACGACATTATTTTTACCAAGATCTGATCTGAAAACTTGACAGCTAAAACCTACAGGCATAGAGTTTAATTTTTCATTAGTTTTAGTGTTAATGAGTAGATCATTAAAAGTGCTCCTTGCTCTGTGTTCAGTCATACCTAACACTCTATATATTTATCTATATTACATATTTTAATATTTTTTCAAAGAAAATTTGGGATTATAGGAAAAAAAAGGAAAAGAAAATGCAGTGATGTACTAGAAAATGCTGTCAGTTACTTGGAAGAAAGTGATTTCTCAAAGCCACGTAAAAGTCTGGAAACTATTCTTTTTATTCCTTAGGAAATAACCCTGGGTTTCTAATTAATATCATGAAATTAAGGCCATTTATTTGAAAAACTGAAAAAAAAGATCTATATACACTCCAAAGTTCAGTGTTTGTCCCTGAGCTCTAACATGGGATATACTGTGTGAAAGTCTGACATGGGATACACCATATATCATCTCTATTTAGAGCCCCTAGGCAGGAAGTATGGAAAAAAAAAATAATCAAAATTACTGTTTTTCTTTACTGAAATCCCTCTAAGGAATTCATTGGAATGAGTTCTGTCTGCCCATCTAATTGATAATTATTTAATTAGCAATTTATAATGATAATGGGATTTTACCCCCCACCAGTCCAGCTTGTCTGTAAGAAAAATATAAGTAGACAACCTTATGTATTACTTTACCACTTTTGGCTGTTGGCACAAGATCTTGTGGGCCAGTGTTGCGATTCCCTACAGTTAAACCATAAAAGCAATGTATTCATATATTTCCTTTGCCCACAGTGTTTCCTTTTCTCATTACTGTGGGTGACTGGCATTCTCACAATGTGTGTGGGTGCACAGGCTTGTTGTGTCACCATGGACAGTTCTAAGAGCAGCTTCATTAGTTCTTTTTACAACAAAAGCTAGGGTTTTTTTCCTGCCTTCTCTTTCTTTCCTTTAGTTGGCATGCGGGTTGAATTTTTCCTGGACCCCCTGCTTGACTTTTTTTTTAGAGCTCCTTTTGAACAGTGCAGCAGTGTGAACACTAGGAATTGTAACTGATAGACTGTTTGCAGGAGAACTCATGAAAGTTCTCTTTGTTCACTTCACATCAACCAGGTTTATGCAGACCCTCCCCCACCTCAGCCAAACAGGGAAAAGGAAATCCACTTTTAATTATACATTGATGGGAATCACTGTATAGTGAAATTGCATCAAGTGGAGAATGCCCACTTTATACTCTTTTATCTAAGAATCCAAAAGAAGCACTGGCGTAAAAAAAAAACCAAAAAGGATATGCAAGCATCGACTCCCCAATATATACCCAGGCCTGAATAATTTAAATCAATTTGCCAACTCCACTTCCAGTCCTGTTAAAAATTTTCAGGAGTAACTTTGCACTGTGACAATGTCTTGTCTTTAGGCTTTGAGCCTGGAAGGTCTTATTTTTGAGACTTTAAAAAAAAAACAAAAAACAAAAAACCAAGCAAAATTCCCCAAAAATTCTTTTTGATGTTGAAAGGAAGAGCTGCAAGTGTAGCGTGTTTACAAAATTTGATCTGAGGATATTAATGCTTTTTCCCCTTTTCTACACTCAATTCAAGGAATTGCGTGGAAGAGTCCTAAGGACAAAAAGAAGGGAGATCTATCTGGTGACAGAATGAAAAGATTACACAGCCTCCCAAGTGTAAGTAAACAAGAGAAGCACTTTGTGTTGGTTTATGATGTTGTGCCCAGTGAAACGAATAGAAGAATTTTCAGCAGTACTACAGGGACCTCTGAGATTATAAATCATTTGAGTAATCTGCTAATAAATACATAATGTTTACCTTCTTAGACTTTTTCACATTAATATCACAAGATTCCATTAATATAATGACAATGCAGGGTATTCGGCTTTACTGTGTTTACTATTAAAGTTTACTATGGTTATATTTGCCTTTAGAATCTTTCAGTACAGAAAGTATTGGCAGTTTTCTTAAACATTTAGTCACGAAAGGAGCTTTTTTGAAAATAATCTTAAAGCTCACTTTTTACAGTCCTTGTTAAATTGCTTTAGCTTAATTGTCCCGACTCATTTATTTTATACAATTTAGACAACTGGTTTTTTAATATTTCCTGAGAAAAAGTGTTAATACCCATGACAGAAGTGTTGTGAAGACCAAAGAAAGAGCAGTCTACCTGGAAACAGTTTATGGTACTGCCCTTACAAGTAGTCAAGAAAAATCTTAACTAAGGACATAACTAAGCAGAGTCATGTAAAGAGATTGGGGGAAATAAGAAAAAATCTCTGTGGATATTAAGAGGCATTTTGGCCTGCCAAATGAAAGAAGCCAGGCAATGTTGATAAATCTCACCTGAGAGAGGAAATCTTGATTATACCAAGGTCAAAGACAACCAAGCAATTTGGTCTTGCAGAGTTGCCAAGGAAGTGTTGTGCTAACAGTGGCCCATGTCTTAGGAAACCTAATCTACGCACTACCTGAGAAAGCTCTCTCCAGTTTCCAGCACTAGTACTGCTGCACACTCCTCTGCTGCATGATCAAGTGACAAATGTGTGACTAATAATCCTTTTGTCCCCGTTCAGACTGGGGTTTCTACTCCAATCTCACCACTGTCCCAGATTTTCTTCCAAGAATTCATCAAAAATCAGTTTATTTCTTCCTCGGTGAAAGTTTGCACAAGAGGAAAGCATGTGAGTGAAGCCCGGAAGGATGCGGAGCAGAATAAGGCAGAGATTAAAAGTTATGTGGTTTAAAGGAACTGGCTTGTAACTAGTCCATGACTAGTCTTCTAGAGTATCCAGTAAACAACAACAGCCATGTACCTGACAAGCATCCACTGAATTCCATTCTTTTCCTTAGCTGCAGTTCCCCGAGTTATCTGCAGAGGTATGCAGTGACAACTGAAGTCCAAAAAAAGACCAGGAGTTTTCCAAAGCTGCTTTTTGTTTGTTTAGTTATTTACAAAAAATCTGAGCTTTCAATTTGAATGTAAATCTGAATCTGAATTTATGAGATTACATGAGTCAGTCCATCAAGGGTCTGCTAAATCAGAATGGGAACAGCATAATTTCCCAGATGCTCATAGTTTCAAAGAAGTATTAAGGAAAACAGAAGATATTTAATAGCTAAACACTAATTTCTCTGGATTTTGTTTGTTTGTTTGTTTTTTGTTTGTTTTCTTGGCAAAATTAAGGCACCTTATGATATTACACCACATGAGGCAATTTGAAAAGGTTCATTAATCCCCAAGGAAAGAAAGTAAGGAATCTTAGAACACAAGATCCCGGGACTGAATCTAAAATGATTCAGAATAGGCAGGAGGTCAGCTTCCAACCAAATGAGCTTTCGCTGTGGCCAACCAACTAAATGGCACAGAAGCACAGAAATTGAGGCCAAAGTAGCTATGGCAGGAGTAAACGTTCTTTAGTTCTGGGGAGGCTGAGCCATGCAAAGGTGCCTCAAGAAAAAGACTACAGGGGAACAACTAATGCACAGCAGGAGTTGCCTGGAAGTGGTGCCTTTCTGCCCGCTGTGAGGGAATCATCCAGGGAGAAAAAGATTGGAATGAAACTGACTTGGGAAAAGGGTGAAGAGGAGGTCTGAGAATAAAAAGAATAGCTTAGAAATGTGTTAGAAAGTAAACCTTAGGTTTGATTGTTCTGGTTTGCTTCCTTTTTACATCCATACCAGAGGTTATTTAAGAGTCATCAAAGACCAGACTAAAGTTTGATGCTGAGAATAAAGCTACTGAGATGGATAACATTCTTGGGGAAAAAAAAAAAAAAAAAAGAGTTAAAAAAAAAAAAGAGAGCGTTTTCTTGTCCTGACTCTGTTTTATGGATTCCCTGTAGCTCTCCTAGAAACAGACCAGGCCACTTCTTGCCTTCGATGAAGTTACTCATTCATTTACTCCCTCGCTCAGTTTAGAATCAGGACTTTTCTTCTTTTAAGTTCAGAAAGATGTAGTTCAGCAAGTTTCCTTCTATGGAACACTTAGCAGCACTATTTGAGAGAAAAGTCCTTGAGGTTGGTGTGCTGTAGTTGGAGTTCTGCTGAACTGAATTTGCACATTAAGTACTGGATCTTGCTCTTGCCTGCTAAAGCTTCCCTTGTTTAAGAGTTCATGTGTGTGTA
>JANHGB010030831.1:5829-27100 GCA_026283785.1 Coracopsis vasa
AAAAAAACGAAGATGGGCAAGAAAAATCTTCTGGCTTTTCTTCTCCTTTGTCTACTTAGTATTAAGGAAAAAAGAATCCAAAACCAAAAAAACCCAAACTTATCCACCAGCAGCAATTACCCATTTTCATTCTATAATCTAACAAGGAACTTCAGTTTTCTGATTCAGCCAAGCTAACAATTCCTTCTGCTACAAGAAGTTTCTTTAATCCTCTACTGAAATAAAATTTCAGTATAAGACAAATGAGCATCAAAATATTTTAAACATTGAACTGATCAAGAATGGTCAGTCTTATTCTCTCTGGTGGCCTAGAGTCAAATTACATTTATAACAGAAAGATATACAAAAAGAAGTTACACCAGTAAATACATTTTCACTAAACTTGCCATATTTCATATAATGGTCATACTGTATTAGCAAAAGGAAGTTTCTGACAGTGGAAGCTGCCTCTGCTACTGCCAGAAGATTAGGCTTTTTGTTTAAACCAAGTTTTTGTTAGAGGTTAGACAGAAGTAACTGAACACATGGAAGAGATGTCTATCTGGCATATTATGCTCAAAAAGAAAGCAAAATCCTCCTAAGTTTGCGATGTTTTGTTTTGGAAAGTAAAAAAAGGCATAGACCTGTAGTTTCTTTGACTGACTTCAGTAAACTGTTTAAATAAACTACTAAAAATGTCAACTAGCTCACAGCAGTGAACGAGTGGTCATATACAGATAATTACTGAAGAAAACTGGAATGGAGAGAAAGAAGAAATACAACCATCCATTAGTTTATCTTTTTTTAAGATTTGGCCAGTAAAGGAGCAATACAGTTACTCATTTTCACTTCAAATTAAAAGCAAAAACTGAGCTATAAGGAAAGGAAAATCAAACTGAGTAGAAGTGAGTTTCCTATAATATTATAGTTAGCTTAAAATAACTAAAGCACTTACAATGCATTTATCAAAGTTCCTTTTAGTTAGCTTAAAATAACTAAAGCACTTACAATGCATTTATCAAAGTTCCTTTTGACAGTCACCAAAACATTTCCAAGTGTTGTGCTGAGAAAGGAAGCTGGGTCCACATTTTGTGCTGTCCATACATGATGACTCATCTTAACTAACATATAAAGGGAATTAAAGCTATCAATCTTGTCCCCCAGTGCTATAAGATTATTCAGCTCAGGTTCAATACAACGAAATATTTTTGTCATCATTTGTCGGATCATGTCCTTCCTATTAAAAATGCATAAGATAAAAATATTACTTTGACAGTTTATGAGGCTCTGTTACACTCTTTGCTAACATTTTGAGGATAAATTTATTTGCTATAGTAGTCTCATTTGCATTCAACAAGTCTCATGATTTTCAAAATACTGCTAAGAGAGAAAATGCCAATGTCACACAGTAAAAGTCACTAATCCCAAGTATAAAATATTACAAGAAAGCGTTTGCTGTGTGAAAGTTGCCACACACACAAATTCACAACTTTGCTAAGCATATTTTCCAAAGCACATTTCACATATTACAGTGCCTAGTTTCACTTTGCAAGCTATTAGAGAATTAAGTGCCTTTTTTATACAACTACAGACAGAAACATCCATCCTATATGCAACTTTTTAAATTTACCAACACATTCAGTGTCTGGGTACACATTAGAAGTTCACTGTTAACTTCCACTAGAAGGGAATAATTTCACTTATAGAAAAAAAGACTTTTACGCGCCAAATAAATTCACATGTAGGTTCAAGAATTAATGATAAACTGCAGTAGCACATACTCAGACAATATTGTCTGTGGAACACCAGAAGTGTATGAACGAGATAAAGTTCCTCCATCCATTTCCTCCGCTTCATTCTGTAAGAACAAGGAATGTATAAAAAGGAAACTGAAAGCTTGTCTCCAATTCTATATTTAAGTGATAAGTATATCTGACAAAATCAACATAATTATCAGCCCCCATTCCACAAGTAGCAATTACAGGGGTTTGCAAGGTTCTGGCAGTCTCACGGTCATGTTCCACCAAATCCGACTCTATCCACAATTACTACCCATTGCATTCCTACATAGCATGATGAAGTGTTTACTGTGATATTAGGAGGAAACAAAGCCATGGCAAAATAAACATGTCAGTCCTTCTTTAATAAATTTTGTACTGGTCAGCCAAAAATAAAAGATTCTGCAAGCTAATGGAGAAAAACAAATTACTGATCACCTGGATCATGTAACTGCCAGATAAATTCAGGAGTTATCTTTTAAACAGGTCTTTTATGAGGCGTGATGGATTATTCTGCCACTGAAGTAAAAAAATAAAGAGTCATACCGTCGTTGTTCCTGAGATGCTCTGATGTTGCTGTAGTTTGAAAAATTTACTAATGAAGTCCTGTTCTGCCAGACACAGAGGCTCTAGTTCACTTAATACTTGCTCAAAAATCTAAAGAAAGCCAAATATTTTATCAACACACCAAATAATATGAACAGTTAGTAATACTAATTTTAACTTTGTTGCCTAAGACTTTATACTTTCTATCTTCAGTAAGCTTTAGAAAACTAATTTCTACTTAACAGAAATGGAAACAGCTTGTATTGGTATCTGCATCTTCAACATAGTCCCATCTCATCCATATAACACTGGGAAGAAAAGAACAATCTATGTTTTTCCACAACTAGAAGTTTTCTAGCCACAGCCTAAGGAAGGACTTCTGTGCTATAATGAAGACATTCACATTTTACTAGTAAATCACGGGTTCTGCCACCCTCTTTTTTGCCTGGGTTGCCGAGAGGAAGAAGACAAAATACAAAGCCTCAGGGAAGAAAAACAGGTAAAGTGCATGTAAGAAGATTAACTGCCCAGTAGAGCAGTTTCCATATATCTCCGCTACAGAAACCAACAGCAAGTTTTGCACTGAAACAGAAGCATTCATCAGAATTTTTAGATTTAATCTAAAATGAAACACTATTTTGGCAATAATTCATTAAAATAATTGAAGTTTATTAATACGAACTACTGAAATTGTAAGTCAGGTGTGAGACATGCTTCTAATCTGTCATCTTTACACAACACAAAATTTACTCCACAAGTATTTATAGTCACAGTCATGTGTTCTCTATGGGTGTGAGATAAAAGTCAGAAATTGAAAAAATTAGCACAATACCCGTACTTGTATAAACTTGTTTTTAAAAAAGCTATCGTTTGAATTGTAGCCAAGTTGCTGCTACAGATGTGTAATAACTTAACAGTTAATATTGTTTCATACAGTATTTCCTCACAGAAAAAGACTGAGCAAGGGGACATGCGCAAGTCCTGGCTAAAAGAAGATTATTCTTTCTTATCTTTCACTTTTGCTAATATACTGGCAAAATGCAACAGAACACATGAATATCTGTACTGAGAAAAATAAAATCAGTTGGAGAATCCATCAGTTCAATTCCTATTTGCTTAAAAATGTGTATTTGGCCTAAAATTATTAGACCATATTGTACACTTTAAAGATCACATGCAGCATATAAAATACCCAGAATCTTATAATGAGAGAATACTACTCTGATCTACATATTTCTTAGAAACTGCCTTTTTCAGATGCGTGGTGCATACAGAATTTGAAATTTACATGTTTTAAAATTTAAACAGTACAGATTTTTATACAAGGATAGGCAAGATGCTTCTGTCTTGGTGAAATGCCTAGCTCCTACTTTGTGCAAACTAGGATAAAAGAACAGAAATACCTTGACTTGTTGTGTATTGGCACCATGTACCAGGCAACGAGCCCGCATATGGGACAACACTTTTAATACAAAACATGACAGGAATTCTATGCAACATTTTGCCTTACCTTATCAAATTTTGTTCTATCAGCCACATCAAGGTCAGACGCAGACATGTTTCCCATATCCAACAGTGAGGATGACTGAGACCTACGGTTTCCCGAACTCTGAACAGAGAGTTTATTTAGGCTGGAAGTAGACCCAGTCAATTTTCCAGAACTTCCATGAAGACCTGTGGAATAGACACTATGAAGAAGGGAAGCAAAGGCAGGATAAAATGTTCAAGAACAGTTCTGTTACAGAATGTAGGAGATCAAGAGCTGATAGTAGTCCTACATTAAAATCAAACAACTTCATTTTTGTATAAGCTGCAAATGCTTTTGCCATAAACACATTATTTGCTCCTTACAAGGTAAGTGAAATACCTCAGCAAATTTCAAACTACAATGTAGCTACATAAGCTGTCATTGTAATGTATGGAAAAAGGTATAAAAGGAACAAAGCTTTGAAATCCAGGAACACTGGGATAGATATTCTCCTTGAGAACTTGAAAGCAAAGACCAGTTATGATCTTTGTGAATGTACTTTGGGCAAAGGCTGCCACAAGCAGAAGGATTAATTCACAGGATTGAAAACATTAAAGAGCTTTATATGCACAGAGACACTTTTTCTTCTTTCTGCTGTTAACATCTTTTTGTCTACATGGTTTGCTCCAGCTATTTTGCTGGACCTACAATCCTGTAGTAACCCTATTGTTAATGTTCTCCCCTCCTTTTGATCATTATTAACATACAGACACTTCTTCCTGATATTTTGTGGCCTTCTCCTAGGTGAGGAGCATTTTTTTTTTTTCCCAATTTTTCAGAAATGTTGGAACAGGATGGAGAAATCTAGTACCAGAAAAGACCAAGAAATCATCAATATTTTGACCCTCATGTAAACTTTTTACATCTCAACCATACAGAAACTTAAAAGCAACCCTTTCATTTAACTGCTATGTTGGCATCTGACCTAGGGACACAAGACAAAGTCTATAGATCTAATAAAAGTTGTTACCTCAACCTATTGGAAGAGTTAGAAAACGAGGACAAGCTCTTAGGCACAGGCATATTTTGTATCAACCAGTGGCGTGGGGAAACCAAAAGATGTTGCCTTAACCTGTAAACCTCCTCAACTTCTACACTGGGCCATTTTAGCTGTGCTTCATTTTTGCTTTTCAAAAACAATGATTCTGCTAATGCTTATTTCATTCTGAATGGAGTGCTTCAGTGTTAGGTAGATTTTCCACAATGCAGCACTACATCTTTACATTGACACACATGCATTGACAATACCAACTAATGCAACTAGTTATACTCACTCTCAGTTTCCTGTTTGACAGCACTTTCTTTTCGAGGCAGTGTAGCTGGGATGGATTAGGTTGCAAGCATCAAAGACAAAGACAAGTTAAAATGCAGTTTGCACAAACCATGCACAAGATGCAAGTTAAGCTCTAACTGGAAAGAAACATGCAGAGAACTATAAGCAGCAAGTAACTACATCGCAAACACATTTAGTTGGAGAGGTACTATTCTAGAAATTCAGTGTCTAAGCTACATGGAAAACAAAGTAAGTCTCTAGGTATTAAACTTTGCTTTGTCTTATATAGTATGTTCAAAGAACATTTTTGGTAACGTGTTTAAGTTCTCCTGAATTGAGAAGTCCATTAAATTAGGGTTCTGTTTGTCAGAGTTAATATTGCAAAAGACTCAGTTTCCAAAAATCTATTGTCGTATCGATAACAGACATGAAATTAAGATGTACTTACATCATTTTGTACTGAGTCAGAGATACTGGCCACCTCTTCAATTTAAAAAACACGCACCAATACTGCAAAATCATTTGTATTGACAGTAAGACTGGTTAACCTTTTCGCAAATCAGGATGTTTACATAGAGAATACATCTTTTGCATTCATGCTGCACCAAAAATTGATGACTGCAAATTTGGAGAGGATGAAAACAATAAATACATAGGAAAAAAATTTACAAGGTGGTTTTTATTTTTCTTGGTTTTCGCAGAATAAAACAGTTTCCTCAAGTGGACTTCAATGTGAAATTTAGGGTAAATGGGCATTTGTAGTAAATAGAGAATCCCTAACCAGTAAAAAGCATTTGCATACATACACTAAAAGCAGTATGTGGTATTAAGAAGATACTGATGAAGATGGATGCTACAAGCCGCCCAAAATGGAGCAGGCAAGCAGAACCTACTGTAATAGAATGAGTAAATACTTCCAAATGCCACAAACATGTCTTAAATACCAGATGTTCTCAAGTAGGCAACACTACTGACAGTTACAACATCCAACTGCAAAAAATTGCAGCCTGTTTTTTGATCTTGGAGGTTTGGGCAGTTTTTGAATAAAAAGGTTTAGGCCCAATCTATTTGGCATATGCATCTATCATGCACTGGTCCCACTTCTTCATCATCCTCAATTTCCAAATGCATGGGACTATATTAGAGAATGTGAAGAACTGCAGGCAAAGATCAGGCCCTGGACAATCGAAGGAGCCACAGTGGCTTTCAAGAAACCACAGCATATAAAAATATGACAGTAGTAGTACTCTTTCCCACATTGATTTTTATGGTATTTAAGTATCAAAGTCTTGGCTTCATCAGAAAAGAAGAGAAAAAAAAAAAAACTACTTAAGACAAGTGTGAATGCTCACGACCCAGATTTTTTTTTTGCCATAAAAATGCAGACAAAGAACCTTGCAGTAGCACAGAATGCCAGAATTCTCCCAGCATTGCCTCTTCATTTAGGGCATTCAAATAGCAGTGCTATTCCCAAAGCACAAAAAAAAGGCAAGAACACACACCAACACAGCTTGGAAACAGGTCATCTTTAGTGTCTGCATACAACTGGAGCATTATGCATCTACACTATTCCTTAAATAAGTTTACTATTAAGAAGTAATGTATTTTGAATTAAGGCACAACTAATAATAGTACAACCACTACCTTCAACATAGAAGCCTTTGAAATTACACACCATTATAAGCGGTTACAAAATACATTTGCACAAATACACAACAGAAGCCTTCTCAAGGTGCAGCTCTTATGCTGGTGCACTGAAGGACCTCTTTCTCCAAAATGCCTGATCACTCCCTAACATTTACAGAAGTTAGGGAATTGCTACAAAAACTGTCTCCTCACAAATGCAGATCACGAAGAAGTGCCAAGATAAAGTGTTTAGACTGTTTTAGAAATTAATTTCTATTAGGATAAAGTGGGTTTTTTTCCCTGCAGTAAGACAGCTTTTCAAGATTCATGAGTTTATCTGTTCTGACAATGACACATTATGGCACCACTTGCTGTCCAACAGCTTGATAAGATATCTTTCCAGCTTCCCCTCCCTCAGTCAAGCCGCACCACTCTCCTGCTTTCTTCATTTCTTTTTTTCTGTTCTCTACCATCAAACTCCAAAGTATAAGTTCAGGACTCAAAATAGTCTTGACAGAACTCACTAGTTAAAGCTGTACATCATTTCTGAATTTAGAATTTGGAAACTGATGAACTGTGCAAATACATACATTTTAAACATGTTTTGAAACAGAGCAGTTTAAAATATAGAATAGCCCATATATAAATGCACCTGTAACACTGTTGCTTTCTATGTATTTAAATTAATTTTTTTAAAGCTTCATTACCATTCTTACACTAGACTATTTAATCCTAGCAAGAATACATACTCCCTTAAACAGAAAGACCTACAAGTTAACGAAGTATGATTTCTGGTCTCAGACTACATAGGTAATTCCCACTGAAAATACAATGAAATTGACAGGTTTCCTTAGGCAGAACTAGTATTAAAACTAGCTTCTTCAACATCCATTCAAAACTTACTAAAAGCAGAAATGACAGTAGAAACAACACATACATGTGCTGCTCAACCTTGCTTGAATTACAAAAGTTGATTTTTCAAATTTGTTCTACTAATAAAGGGAGATAGTTCAAGTAATAAAATATGGCTGGTAGTTTGTTAAAAGGTGAGTGTAGACTTGAAAATCTGACAAATATCATATTTTATCCTCCTCTCTTGACCAATGTCACAGATTTCAGTTCTGCTACTTCAGCCTTGTGGAAGTCAGAAGTTTACCAATCGTATTTTTCATCCAACGTCTTCTACCTTAACAAAAGTAAATAATTTTACACCACTATAAAATTGGCTCTAGGTATTGTAGTGAGTATTTCATTAGCAAATAGTAAGATTCAAAGCAAGATACGTGTCCCCTGGAAGCTTACCGAACTTTTTTCCTTCTCTGGTTGTGCCTGTCATCTTGATCTTGGCAACTTCAAAGAAATCTTTTATTTCCCTTTCATACAGTCGTGATAAATAATCCATATAATTCTTAAGAGAAAAATGTAAACCAGTGAACAGGTATCCATATTGACTTTGTTATCTTACAGTTAAATAGTTCTTAGAAACCAGCAAGTATGTAAGTTCTACTAAAAACAAAGGAGCATACACAAAAATATATTCATGATATTTAAGCAGGTTATATTCATTCTCCTAGTGAGTTCATTGAACAACAGAAACTACTACTTCTCCTTCATAAGGAAAGATAAGCAATGTGGTACATACAAGTAGGATTACTAATAGCAGGGCATCATAGAGTTCAAGGGTAGAACAGAGAAAATTCAGCACCATTCTCTGTAGCCTCATTTACCAAACTCTTACAATGATCAGTCCTACACATCTTCCTGAGTACATGACTCCTTATTATTGTTCTCAGAAAGAAAACGAAAGAGCAGAAAACTTTGGGAGGCACAAGCTCTGTGTGCCTACTTTACTCTAAGATTCAGTCGATCCCAAAATAATTTGTTTGCAACACTGCCAAAAATAAGCTCAAATTTTAGAAGGACAACTAACTGAAATAAGTTTGAAAATTATCTGGCTTGTTTAGATTTTTAGAACAAAAGTTACAGAAATATTTTTTAATCAAAGATCACCCAAGAATATTTTTCCTGTGTTCTTCAAAATTTTGTTACTTAGAACAGATAATTCATAAATATTTAATTCCCTTAATTTTTTATCATAAAGGTAACAAAGACATCAGTCATTCATTGATTATTTGCCTTACGCTGAAGGCAGAAGAACAACTACTTCAAAGCCATTTTAAGAGTTTAATTTAAATCTTCTCTGGCTGAGTTTTAAGAATGACAGTACTTTAATAAAAAAAGACTACTTGGTCTGTAAGGACTAACTTTCCCTTGGCTTCTATCTAAACATTTTTTACACTTCTGTAGCAATTTTTTCACTCCATGCCCATTTTGAACAAGATAGTTAAAAGTTACATATATATATATATACACACACACAAAGCCAAAGGGTTCCTATTTCATCTATTTACAAAAGACCTCTGAGAATTTTGATATTTCAAAGTGAAATGAAGGTCTATTGAAACAAATATGTTACACAGGCAATAAGCACATCAAGATGAAATAGCTTAATTGCTTTTCTTACTAGACTGTAAAATGGCAAACTTGTTTTACATTAATATTTGTATCTTATCATACTTCAGAACAGAGACATAGAAACTTGAAGAAAAAAAAAAACCCGGATGCAACAAATAAAAAAAAAAAAAAAAAAAAAAAGTGAAGTTTCCTATTCCAAAGAGGATGAAGAAAAGAGGAGCATTGAATTAAATTTAGTATAAGGGTATATTAAAGGACACACACATATGCACGGGCAATTCTTTTGACTCTCAAAAAAAGTATATTACGTACATTCTCTAGCATCATTTGAACGGTTCACATACCTTTGTTAGCCCTTCATATTTTCCATAATCTGTGTTCTTAAGCCACTCCATCAGTTTAGCATATCGAAGTAAATCTCTGTGAAATGGGTGGTGATTGGGTAGTGTCAATTCAACAGAGTGCTGGGCAAGAGTAGAACTCTGATCGTGACCCTTGATAAAAGAAAGTATTAAAGTAAGCGTGGAAGCACTATATAGATCTACTAGAAGTTTCCTGAAAAACTTAATATGAAGGCAGCATCTCAGTCAAACTGAGGAGCATTAAGATACCTTGCATAGAAACAAAGTCTAGAGATGCAGATTGGAATGAGACCTAATATAATACAAAATCTGAGATATTACAGCTGTTGTAGGTACTGCATCTCAGTATGCTTGTTCATTGTAAAGCTCTTGTTGTTTACCATTTTGCGCTAAATGCAAAGTACACTTGAGTGAAGGTATAATGACAAGTGTTCAGTTGTTTCTGAAGAATTTTAAGAGATTATGACGTTATTTTTCTGAGGAGAAAAAAAAACTTAAGGATGTTCCCATACAACATAAGACATTTCAAGTCTCCAGTAATCAATGCATGGCCTAGGTGCTAATGATAAGCTTTTTGCTACACCTCTGTCTGCCCCAAGTCAACCTACTTTAGCCCACTTTGGCAAAGCCTTGGTCAAGTCTTAGAAACATCAGTTCACACACATTCTCTCTCCCTCCCCACAAATGTAGGTACACACATGCTTTCAGTGAACATTTACTAAACAGTTTACAACATGCAGCATAAACCAATCCATTTAACAGCAAGCTACTAATTTCACACTCGCCATGTTTTCTGGCCCCTGAAAAACACACTATCCTGCAAGTGAAGATCACACCATATTGGTTGAACAACACATGATTTAGCTTTTTTAAGCTTTTACTTGCTTGAAATCACAAGTTTTCTGGGGAATTCCAGAAGCAAGCAAAGTAACACCATAGCTCAGCCACGTAGCAGAACACACAACCACTAGCCCTGGGTTAGCAAAGGGGAGGAAGTGACTTACTTCAAAATGGATTTAGTATTTTCTGTAAAGCCTTTTTTACTGGGCTTGTAATAAATACAGCAACAGAACTCCACCTTAAATACAGTCTGTGCTTTGGCAGCACAGTAAGATTGTCCTAATTAGTTTCCAATCCCTGTAGTATAACATTCAGGTGGTTTATACAGGTCAGGACAGAGGAAGCATTCCTGGGCAGTTCCGTCTTGGATATGAAAAGGTGGCAGAATAGAATCTACACAGTTTAAAAACTGCCTTTGAATGTCTAAGTTGTAACAGAAGCCAGTTTGCATAGCAGAGTCAAAATTAAAGCAATGTTGGCTCACCCTTCTCTATTGTATTAGGTACTAACCAGTCTTTGATTAAAAAAGTCCTAAAAGTGTCCAAAATACATTCAGATTATATATATACGAGTCTTGATGTTATTTGTGAAAGACTAACATGCAAACATGTGCTTCTGCACAAATATGCCAGCTTCTGAATAAAGCTCTGAATTCTACTTTGCAGAATCACAGAATGGTTTGGGTTGGAAGGGGCTTTAAAGATTATCTACTGCATGCACTCGTCATAAAGCTAGATGACAAATCCCCTCCAAAGATAAATATCTCTTTCCAAGCCAGCTTTTCCACAGGACTAACCATTCTAGTTGCCCTAAATTATGTCCTGTTCAAGTTATGGAGCTTCAAGGTGTTCCCTCTCCATCTAATTAGCAAGCTTCCTCTCACTACACATACATTTATACAACCTGTTACTAAATGATACTGCAAGTTTATTATTAAAGTATTTCATAGTTTCAAAGCTTCAGGCTATTTTGCATTTCAAAGGCGGAAAGCCCAGAGTTGCCTTTGAATTCAAGGCTGAACCTGGTTGTTAAAACACAAACAAAAACAACACAATAAACAACCAACCAACCATAACAAATTGTTAAAGTTATAGACACACAGTAAGGTTAATCAAATATTATTAGGACACCATAAAGACAAGTATATTAATTGTTAGCAACAGTTAACTGTTAATTGTTAGTAACTGCTAACTGTTTTTAACACTGCAGTGAACAGCAATCCAAAGTTGCATTTCTGTTTAAAACCTTTAAGATTTATTCTCATTGTTATGTAAAGGAGATGAAGCACCTTAATATCTTACAACAGCACTGAGTTTGTTTGCTTTTAAGAGAAAGAACAATTTCATACTTCCAAGATAATATATTTTGGCAAAAATGTCAATGCAACTTTGGTTTTCCATCTAAGGAGCTCCAAATCAGAATATGTCTTGCTTGTATTAGCAGCTGCTTAGACATCATCATGTTTTTGTTTGCCATTTTAAATTAGAAATCAGAAAAAATAAAGCAGATAAAGATGTACTTTAATTTAAAGAAATATTCTAAACAAATAATGCAACTCTTCAGATGTTAAAGTATTCTAGTGAGACTTTTCAAAAACATGGACAAAAATCTGTTACGCCTCCAACACTTGAATCTGTACCTCAAAATGAAGAACACAGACTTCTTCTTTTATAAGCAGAAATGCTTTGGAGAGGCTCATCTCTTGCAGTTAATGAACTCTTCCTGCTTAACCTTACAGTGAGGTCACACATTTTATCTGCTTTATTTTGTCTGATCTATTAATCAATACCTCACAGCTAAGAGCAGACCAAAACTTTTCAGAGTGAGTTTATATGAAAGACACTGTGAGACCGCTGTTAGTACCAGAATTTTGAAATAAACAGACAAATTTTAAAATTGCAAATTGGCAATAGATTCTCTGAAAACTCTCTTCAGAAGTATTTCATCAAATACACATAGTATTACATAGTAATAAGCATCATCTTTTACCATTTTTAAAAATAAAATCCTCAGAACAGAACATCAGCAAAGGCTTTCTGTCGAACAGCTACTTTCATATGCAAGACAAATATTCATGTGATCTCAAATGCAATTTTCTATACAATTATCAATCGTGACTCTACTCCATTTTTTGCACACAGACTAATACATGAAAACTAAAACTTCTAAAACTTTGTGTTAATATGTATAAAAATCAAATTATTTTTATTTATAAATATTACAATTTCACGCAATTGCAATATCTGTACAGTTGTTCACATGTTACAATTTCCTGAAAATATTCTTCCTCCGTACATTTCAATCTGTCTCTTAGACAGATTTCTGGAGATCAGATCAGAGGAACATTAGGTCACAAACAGATAAACAAAGCTTGAGGGCCGATAATGGAAGTGAGAAGGGGCATAAGTCTGATGCTCTGCAATCAGAAAGGACAAATTTCTTTTTGTAAAGCCAAAGATGCAGCTGCTAGTTAGGTAAGTCAAGCTCATAAAATTAGTTAGAAAAGCTTGTAACAAACCCAATGTACTCACTGGAACTGAAACAGAGTGGGATCTGTTACAGAGTTGAAGAAAGTTCTGAGCAAACTAATTGGAGATAAAGAGATACAGAAATTAAAAAACTGATGCTAAAAAAGACTTTAGGAAACAAGTCTCAGGACAGTGATTTCTGAATATTTCAAGATAATGCTCAAAAATCAAGGTTTAGACATTTTACTTTGTATGTTTGCTGAGGTTTTTCTATAGCCCTTGAAGTTCAGACAGCAAGAACTTCAACATTGTCAGCCTTTGACACCGTTAAAAAAATTCAATGCTTTTTTTCTCAATTAATAAGCTTTAAAATTAAAAGAAATCCTTATATATCACATGATGTATTTAATTCAGACAGCAAACCCACTAAAAAGAGGTGTCTTTTTTTTTTTAAATGTAAGAGACTTCTGTAGGCAACTATAGCTTGGCATGCTTAGTAATATCTCTGCCTGAAGTGCTTCTAGCAGTCCATTCATTTACTGAGTATATTATAGAATATGCCCGATTTTAGGTGGATTGTTTTTCTTCTCAGGAAAAGTTGGTGACTGAAAATGTTAAATAGTAAGGAGTAATACCTGCTGGACAAATACGCTGTTCAAATGACTGGCAAGTCTCCGTGCAAATTGCTCACGCAAGTCACTAAATCGCTGCTGTTGCTGTTTCACTGCGTGAAGCATATCATGTCCTAAAAACGAAAAAGAACTTCACAGAGTACAAAATACAGAGAAATATATTGTATATGCAAGCCAAAAGGACCAGAGGCCACTATTCTCTCAATCTACAGAAACAAAACCTGAGACTAGTTGCACAGGCACATATGATAAAGGCACTACCATAGTACGTTTTTAATATTAGACTAGTCTAACAAAAACATTACCTGGACGAAGAGCTACATTCATACACTGTAGAAGGGCATCTGCTGCATTAGTGCAGGCCTCAATGCCTCGAGAGGATGTCAGATCTCCCTCCTGAAGGGCCTTTATATGACCTTTAGCCAAATCCATGTGATTCTACAAAATAATAGACAGTACTGTCCATAAGCAGGTTAGCTTGCTATGCTGCTAACCAACAATGATAAATGATTCCATCACTATAAAAATTTACTGAAGTTAGTGCAGTAATAAAACAGAAAAATAAACTCAACATTTTAAATGAACCTCAAATGCAGTTGCTAAAGAGGGTAGTGACCTAAAAGAATTATATACCTCATATGAACAACCACCGTAAATGCAACAAAAATGCTTACCACTAAGAACTCTATCTCTGACAGCAGTTTCACATTATTTGTGTTGCTGAGATGAATTAGGTGGTTGCTTTCTGAAATTTGATCCATTTGCTCTTTTACACTCTGAAGCATTTCTTCATAACTGCTCAGCTTTAGCTCAATTTGGTCAACTTCCTTCAGAGCTTCATCCAGCAATTTCATCAAGATATTCACCTGCTTCTCCGAGGCCATAATTGACTGGATATTTGCCTGTTCAGAAAATTAAGCCACAACATTTTAAGAGAAATTTTTATATCTCACACGCATTCCGATATCTCCTTCTGTCTCTATTACTTTCAAACACTCTCCAAAACTCTCAATGAGACAAAACAATATGAGCTTGTAGTACTTCTCAGTGTCACTAAACATAGCAGTTCCTTAGTCTATGACACTTCTTTATTCCATTAAGATATAAACCCCAAAATCTACTCAGTTCTTAGAACTGAAGTATTGGATCTACACGAAAATAAAAACCAAACAGTAATCCCTAATACGCTGGAACACTTTTTTGTTCTAGAAAAGCACCTTAGGTGACAAGGTCACATTTTCTGTTGCAAGATGACCTATCTCTCTGATAACAGCCATTTTCTAAATACAAAAGAAACATATAACTTAACAATTTGAGGAGATTGTTAACTGTTCCCTCAAGACTGTATCCCCTGCATGTCCTTAAGGTTTCCAATTGACCTCTAGAATGTTGGGTTGTTTAAAAAGCAAAGTAGCAAACAATATGGTACTGTTACATACAGCTGAATATGACAATGTCATTACACTTTTTAGTGTTTCCTAATTACACTGAGAGTAGTATTTTAGGCATAAGAGATCACATCCATTGACATGAACATCTGCTCTCTCCCTTCCTGCACCCCGCCTTTCAAGAAAGGTAATTCAAGAGGCATTTCAAAATGCCTCCCTTTTTTTTCTTCTCAACTCTTCATTTGAAAGCCTGTAACTCACCCCAGAAGGTCTGGAAGGTAAAGAGCAAAGTTGAAGATCTTTAACATCTGATAATAGACAGAATGTAGCTCTGCTTAGGAGCAGATATACATTTAAGTATGTGACAGCACGTGTTAGCTACCTTTTCAAACAAAGCTACACAGCATCAATGAAACAGTTCAACATGCTACCACACTGAATGACAGAAAAATGTTTACCCCATCTAGCACTTGTAGCTCTCTTGATAACTTCTCTGCAAAGGCTTCAGCATTAGAAATAGCATATTCACATCCTTCCATCATTATTTCAATATCCTGTTCCTCTCTGGCATTTAACTCCTGATATTCATCCACAGCTTCTTCATCACCTCCTGCTACACTTTGATTCTCTCCACTCGGTACTGATTCTTATGTAGAGAACGGAAATAAAACACACTATTAAGGGCAGAAAGTCACAAGCATTTTAAGAGTACTTAAGTATGTTCAACTGCCTTTAAGTAAATGAATCCATTAAACAACTTTCCTAACAAGCAGCTGCCGCCCTTGTACACTTTTTTGAAGTCTCAGTCTTCCAAAGGCTTCATTAATATTTCCAAAACTGGTTCCCAACAGTGATGTTTTCTAAATTATGCAACACAGGCTAAATACAAATGGCCACCTTCCTTTATTGCACGCACAAAGAGAAATTTCATCTCAGGTTATTCACCTTTCATGCTGGTAATCAACATCAGAATATATAACAGTATTAGCTTGTTAGCAAATCAGTAGAAGTTAGATTCTCTTTTGGTAGATAGAACATAGAAAAACGTACTAAAGTTAATGAAGAAATATATCATTGAATAATGATAATAATATCTTAATGCTCAAGGTAAGTCTCACAGGAGGAAGATCAGTACTGAAGTGAAAACTAATAACAATGTTGTCATAAACTACAATTTCTCACAGCAGTGCTTACTTTATTCAACAAGCCATTTAAAGGCTGACAAACATTTATAGAACATTAATGCAGTCCAGACAGAAAGTATTTAGGAAATTTAAAACACTTCTTTTATCTCTAACAATTTGATAAGCTATACACAAAGCACTATGAAAAAAAAAAAAAGGCATTTTATTTAAGAAAAATTGCTTACAAAGCAAAATAAACGAAAAAGGTGTTACGCACCTTCTGCAACTTTAGGCAGTTCTGAAGAATTAAAAGGTATGGAAAAGCAGAGGAAAGGAAGCAGAGAATGTTAGCTAGACAAAGCATGAACAGTGGGTATATTTTTAAGTGTCAGTAAGTTTGATTACTTTAATATTGCACAAACTCGAAAAGTTAGAGGTTGGTTAAAAACAAATTTCAGTTAACATCAAGATAACAGGAATGCTCCCTGTTCTACAGTTCGAATTCAAGTTCTTCCATGCTAGCAAATCTAGTATTTAATATCAACAGTTTAACCACTTCAGACAGACCCAGCATAAGATACACTTACTCACTGGGCTTTACTAAAAAATTTTAACTACTAAAAGATAATGTAACTGCAAAAGTATTTAATACAGCATGAGCAAACAAGATACAAAGCCTTCTCAGCAAATCTGTCACATAAACTGTAATAGGGTCCAGCAGAATTTAACACAGACTTCACAGTTTATAAACTAGAAATCTCATATAAACCCTCATAGCTTTAGCGTGGTACTTCATGGTAAGAAGTGTCACTTTTTAAAGTGCTTTTCTAATTCAGGGGAAAACGGGGACAAAAGCAGATTTGTTACACATGAAACAGAATAGCCTAGAAATACAATAAGCTTATCAATATTTAGAACTTCATTAATGAAGTATTTTGTCTCAGTCCTCTAACAGAAAATCCATTACCTAGTCACCTTGTTTATCTGAAGACTTAGAAAATATACAAAATTAAAACTGAATAGGAAAAACATCAGGATTAGGATTTTTTTTTTAGGTGTGTCTGCTTTACATCAATAATTATTAAACTTTATTAAACTTAATATACAGTTGTAGAAATTTACCTTCCAAAAGCTGTGAACTAACATTAGTAAAGTCAATTTTCTTTCTAAGATATCTCTGATTGAGTTTCCAGATACATGAAATGAAGGTGTTCTTTTCCACTGTGCTGCTGGCAACCCATTTGTACACTTTGTCAAAATGCAAGTCAAATTCAGGACTCTCCTGCAAAAGATGGGATATGTTACAGGCTCAACACTCAAATGGTTCTCTGAGCAGCAGAGGTTGCTTACATATTTAACTATTGAGATGAATGGATAAGAATGAAATTACACAGATGCCAACCTAATACACCAGCTCTAGCACCCTGATGCACCTTAATGAAGATGCTAAAACACTGAAAGTAAAAAAAAACAGAATCCATGCTAAGAAGACAATGTTTTGTCAAGCCAGATAAGGCAAAAATAACACATAATACAGTGATCTGTAAATTTCAACAAACATTTGACAGTACTGTCTGCCCTGAAACACTGTCCTCAGAATTCTTATTTACAGAGTTTGTAAAAACTGCTATGGCTATTATTTATTTCTTACATTGCACTACTATTAGTAGAAGCAGGCTGCACATGAAACTGCACATGATGAGAAATATTTCCTGAGCAACACAATAAAAGCAGTTCTGGTTTGTTCTTCTTTTCCCTGTAGCTTATATTGATAAACATAATTACAGCTGAACCCAGGACACATCCATTTCTAAACAAACAATATCATTACATAACATTTGAGTTGTCTCACAAGTAGTACAAGAAAGGCATGTGTCAAGAGTTGCACAGCATCACCTTTGGAAACGAAAACACGATGTACTTATCAACTTTAATTCTGACATTTTTTTTAGTATGAGAGAGTTTGTCATTCAACATTTGATTTTTGAAAGGAAATTTCAAAGTTAATCATTAGAATGGTATATACATTAGAGTGTATTTCTGAAAACAATTACTGAATTCTGTCTTGCAAGAAAAAGCCCTGAAAGACAGTATAATTTTAAATGGAACCTGTGGGAACTGCAAGCCGTCCTGTTCTTGCTATGTGGATAATTAAAGAAGGAAGAATAATTGCTGATAGTGCACCTGGGTCTGGAGCAAGCCAGGGAGTGTTTGGGTGCAAGGTCAGGCTGGGAAACAGCCTGGGGAGTGACGGTTTATAGAATGGAATTTATAGCGACTGAAAACAGTCCCTGTGATTGATGTGGTTTCTGTTTGGCTTCATAGCTCAGACCCATATCTGTATGCTATATATTACCATGCTGTAGCGAAGGAACAAGAACTGAAGTAGAACTAGTTGTGAAAGCTCTGTGCATGCTTGTGTATGTGTTTAGCCTCTTTCTTAACAGCGCCGCAAATGGTGCTCCGTGTGTGATAACTAGACTGTTCAACACTGCGGTGCCTGCATGATCCAACGGGGAATTTATGGTACCGACATTCGCCTGTTAAAGGTCAGTAATACCCACTGAACGGGGAATTACGGGATTGCGTTAGAAAAATGGGACAAGTAGAATAAGCTGGACAGAAATTATATTTGAAAGTTTTACAACAGATTTTAAAATCCTCTGGATATCGTTTGTCTGACAGACAAGTAATGAATCTTTTGTTACGGGTCAAAATAAATTGTAACTGGTTTCCAGCAACAGGATCCTTTCATACTTCGATATGGAAGAAAGTTGGAGAACATTTACAGACTCGAAATCGCCTTAGTATGAAGGTTCCTGTTGATTTAATAGTGACATGGCATTTTGTCTATTCTGTGTTATCTAATTTACAACCTGCTGAGGATATAATTCAGAAATATGATAAAACAAATGATGAAAATACTGACAATTTGAAAGAGCAAGGACAGAAGGATGAAAATATCTTTTCTGAGAAGCCTGATGATCCTTTTGATCCTGGCTCCGTATATTCAGAAAAGAAGCCAAATTTATACCCGCCTCTGACACTGTTAAAGGCATTCACATTGAATAGTCCTCATGCTCCTCAACCTACTGCACCTCCCTTGCTTGATCTCTATAAAGAATCGTTTGACCAGCCGTTAGTTAACCAGAAGGCTACAAAAACATTTATGCAAAAATGTATGGGGAAAGCGATAGAGGATGGTGATTTTATTGGAGACATGGCTTTCGCTTTTCCTGTATTTTATAGAACAGATGGGCAGGGACAACAACAAGCGGTACATGAAAGTATTCTGTACATAGTATTTAAGGAATTGAAAAAATCAGTGATGGAAAACGGAATTCAAAGTCCTTATACGCTAGGTCTGCTAGAAATGATGGCTAGTTCAGGATCTATGGTGCCATGGGATTGGAACACCTTCATGCGAACAATTTTGACACCTGATCAATATTCAGTATGGAGATTGGAATATAGTGACTTAGTGGCTTTACAGGTATTAGATAATGCTCAAAGACAAATGCCAATAGATGCTGACATGTTAACAGGCTCTGGGCAAAGGCTGCACCCTCAGAATCAAATTAATCTAAACCCTCTGGTATTCCAGCAAGCTGCCCGTATGGCTGTTAAAGCCTGGAGGCGAGTACCTGAATTAGGAAAGAAAACTACTTCTCTCACAACTGTTCGTCAAGGGTCTCAGGAACCCTATGTGTCTTTTATAGACCGATTAAACAATGCTATACAAAGGCAGATTGATAATCCTAAGGCTGCTCATGTGCGTTTATTTCAGCTAGCCTATGAAAATGCAAATAGAGAGTGCAAAGCAGCTTTAGCCCTAGTCAGGGAAAAATTTACAGACATCGCCGAGTTTATTAAAACACGTCAGGATATCGGTACGGAGACTCATAAGGCTTCTGTATTGACTGCTGCATTATTGAAACTGAATATGTGTCAGCAAAAATTTTTTAACTGTGGATAGGAAGGATATATTATTAAAACGTGTCCCAAAAAGAAACAAAAGCAGAAACTAAAAATGCCATCTCAACTCTGTCCCAGATGCAATAAAGGAGCATATCACTGGAGCAATCAGTGTAAATCTAAATTTGATAAGGACGGAAATCCTTTGTCAGGAAACTCCAAGGGAGGCATGGCGAAACCTGATACCCCTCAAAACAACAGGGTTTTTGCAGCAAATGCTCCATCTCTGACCTTGCAGCTCCTGCAACAGGCAGCACTGGGTTGGATGTGGCAACAAGTGCTGACATCGAATTAGATTGCTCCACTGTTAAAGCTATAGCTACGAATGTTTGGGGACCTTTACCAAATGGATTTATGGGTCTTTTGTTAGGATGCTCAAGTACAACTCCACAAGGAGTAAAAGTTCATCCAGAAGTAATAGATTTGGATTATACAGGAGAAATAAAAATTTTAGCGTCTGCCTTAAATGGCAGTTGTAAAATTCCAGGTCAAAAACTTGCACAACTTGTTTTGATTCCATACTGGGTGCCAAAAGGAGAAATTAGCACAAGGAACACCTCTGGATTTGGAAGCTCTGGAAAAGCTGTTTATTGGACCCAGGAGATTACTCAGAAACAACCTTTATTGAATTTGAAAAGAGAGAATAGAGTCTTCAGTGGATTAACAGACAACTGGGGCAGATGTTTCAATTATTTTACAATCTAAATTGCCAACTGAATGGCCCTTTGAAAAGACTTTAGCAACTGTAGCCAGAATAGGAGGTCTACAATCTCCTCTTAATAGTAGTCAAGTCCTCAAAGCTACTGCATCGGATGGTGCTGTAGCTGATTTTCAACCACAGATACTGCCAATTTCTACAAATCTGTGCGGGCGAGATTTGCAAACGCAATGGAATTTATAGCTTAATGGAATTTATAGTTTATAACAGATGGTGCAAATTTATCCTAACGGTGGCTGATCTGAAGCCCCTGCTCAAACTTTCATGGTTAACAGAAAAAACAGTTTTGGCTGACCAGTGGCCTTTAAAAGGGGAAAAATTGGAGCAAGCACAGTTATTGGTTGAAGAACAACTGAAAGCAGAACATATTGTTGCATCTACTAGTCCCTGGAACACACCCACTTTTGTAATTCCAAAGAAATCAGGGAAATGGCAACTTTTGCAATATCTGCGTGCAATTAATAATGTAATGTGACCCATGAGGGCTTTACAACCAGGTTTGCCTAATCCTACTATGATTCCAGCTGACTGGTTTCTTTGCATTATTGATTTGAAGGAT